>JAQZBX010013855.1:21572-39422 GCA_029593785.1 Cabassous unicinctus | reverse complement strand
TCATATTTAAGTTTAAGGTCTACTAATATATTTACTACACCTCCTTCTTAGTATATCTCTATTTGTAATTTTTTTAGTGAATCTTAATATAGAAACATAATAATCTTGATGGAAAGATTGTATGTTTACTTGGTGTTGGCCTCCCTTGTGGACTTAATCTTGATTCATAGTCAAATAGAATCCAATTAACACAAGAATTGTATAGAATAACTTAGAATTTGTGAAAATGGTAAAGCTTGAGTTGTTTAGATTGATTGAATCAATATCCTGGAATGAGAATCCCATACAGTGTTTTCTATGTGCATTTATACAAGGGACTACAATGTGTCACATCAATCTCTAGTTCTTCTTCACAGAAGGAGGAATGATGATAAAATGTCACCAGTGTTACTAAGGTAGTGGCAATAATGGAGACAAAGTCCTTTTAGTGTGTCCCATTATCCTGGGAAACTGATGGAACATATTCTTCTTTCTCTGAGCTTTCTATTGCTGGATTTTTAGACTCTGCTCATGCACCTCTTCCATGATCTGATGACGTATTAATTATTTTTGATGAAAACATCTAAGAAATATTTGTTGAGTGCCCACTATCTGCCAGGCATGGTTCTAAGCAGTAAAGATACATTGATGTACAAAACAAAGGAGTCTTAAATCCTCCTAAATCTTACATGCTGGAGGAACTATTAAAAGATCTGTATTTTTAAAAAAATATTTCAGTGTATGTATATGTGTATGTATGTTGTGTTAGCTTAGGTTATATTCTCCTTATTCATAGCACAATTTCGGTAGTAAGTCAGCATTTATTCTGAAAGTACAAATTAACGAGAGTTATAAGTTCTTTCTGCTATGTTTGTCTCTCATTACCAGAGACTTTATTAATTAGTAAAATAAATGTGACATGTAGTTTTGATCAATGAAAATTTTGGATGTTAGAAGGTAGCTTTGAAAGATAAAATTTTCAACTTGTGTGTTATAGCTGAAATATCTTCAGAGACTTTGTATAGATATTAACAGGATATAAAAATCTAGTAATCCCCATAGCTTGTAACCTTAGGGTGATGCCAAATACTATCTCTTATTGATCTTATGTCCATCCTTTGATTTAGAGAATTCTGGCTAATATCATTTTAGTTTTCATTCCCATTCCTTATAATCATCAAAATTCTCCTCCTTAACATTATGAAACTGCTCCAAAGCAGGGATTTTTTCTTATCTTTCCAGTCCTTATAGTCCTTTACCTCACTACAATACGCCTACTATATAACATATCAGTGTTTATTGTATGAATGAATGAATAAATGAATGAATCATTCTGAACCTTATTGATTATTGCCAGATGAATAGATATTTCTAAATTAATTTCTAAATTAGTAGGTTGACTCTTAATTGGCATCAAAATGGTCTCTGAATGTTACCTTTTTGTTTGAAGGTTTGTTAAAAACATTTTAATCAAAATCTTGAATATGGGCTTTTGAAAAACAGTTATTTTATTTTGTTGTTTATATATATATTATTTATTTAATTTATTTTTATTTTTAATGTAGAATACAAGGGAAAAATGCAAAAAGTTCTGGTTAATTGAGAGTTCTGTTAAATTGGTTTCCAGGAAATAGAAAAAAATTCTTTGTCATAATTGCTTCCTTATGCTATATCAGGAAGATTTTGGAGAAATCTGAAAAAACAAATGGTCTATTATCTTCCTCTTCTGAGGCTGAGTTGAGGCACAAAGGACTTCACCCACATTTTGAACATACTAGACAATATGCATATTTTTTTCTCTACTTCATCAATATATCTGAATTTCAGGCAAGAAAAGCTTTTGAAAAGACCAATTACCATTTATCTTTATACACACCCTTCCTTATCCAAGAAACACATTTTGCCAACAGCTAATGTCTACTGTGATTGATTCCCCGGCAAATCTTTCAAAACAGTGTCAATCTAATTTTTGGAAGGATGTTTTTTTGGAATCACATAACCTCATCAGAAGCAATAGAAGTTCTTAAAAATAACTTTTATGCCAGAAGTTGAATAACTTTGTACAGCTTGTTTTTGTTTTTATCAGAAAATAGAGAGAGAACTTAATGAGATGCCATATGTCAAGTCTGGAGTCAGATTAAAAACAAATAATTAAAATATATCCCTTCTCTATCAAAACAGATTGTAATATGTTGGTGGAAGGAAACTGAATCTGACATGTCATGTTTTGACAGTTTCCTTTCAAGAAAACCAGTCATATTGTTAGAAGTATTGTTTTGGAAAGTTGTATTTTTCTTCCTGTGGAACATAAAGTTTTAAGCCATAATTAATCTAACCTGCTATGTCTATTAACCTGCCATAATGAAATAAGGAAGGCACATATTTCAGGACATATGGAAGCATCTGAGGAACTTACTTGGCATACAGACATTCAAAGAAAAAATGAAATCTTGAGAGTTTTTAGGTGTGTTTTGATATTGTGTGTGTGTGTGTGTGTTTGAGCACATTCATATTTCTCTCTAAATTCAGATTAATTAACTAAATAGCAAATTATTCCTCAATGAGGACATTTTTCAGTTTTGCCTTTCTTTAAAATTCAAGGTTGATAAGCAATTGCTGACATTTTTTAACATAAAAAAAAACCCAAAAACTATAGGCCAAAATTTTAGTATGTGAAGGTAGGAAGAGAATTATCTATAAATAATGAAATTTCTCTTCTTACTTCCCAGAATAGCATAGAAATAAGGCTTTTCAAATCACCACTTTGGTCAGTCCCATTTGGAAATGTTTGATAGTATCCCCACCAAGGAGGATTTTAAACACATGACCTTCCCATAAAGCAAGGGCTTTCTCCACACTCCACCGGGGTCTAACTCAATGGTAGGGTGTCTCAGGGGGGGAAGGTGAAACCCTGAGATCTCTTGTTAAGTAGACTTCACACAGAGAGCTTAAATGAGCCTGGAAGTTCCATCAGGTCACACAATTAACAAGAATCGTCAAAAATAGCAATACTTGCTGAGCATGAAGCTTGGAGAAGCTCAGGGCACAAAGATCAGTGTAGGTGGAATCATCAGGAAGCTGATTTCTCATTCCCAAGTCATTGAAAGCCCTAGTCCTCTGATAGTACACATCCTTTTGGCTGGGTGAAGCTGGGGAGGTCACTAAGAAAGCCTCTTGAGCTATTAGTGTTAAGTGTAATTGTGACAAAGTCACTTCATTATGAGCTTTTTGCCAGACCTCTGGTTGGCAAGATTGTGTGGCACTATAGGATATTACCTGTTTGTTAAAAATAGATCCACCCTACTGTGTTTTATTCTTTAGAAGCAAGCACCTTGACATTATCCCAGAGATTTCTTTGTAGCAACTTCCAAGAATTATCCCCTAGCTCAAAACCTGTGATAGCTCTTATCTTAATGATATATTCACTACTGTTTCCTAGGTTTTCTGTTGTTGGACTCATGAAGGTCATAGAGAGCACACATTTCTCTCAAGGCAGCCAATTTCATGAGCAACATGCTGAGGAGTAGCATATAGTTTGTAAAGTATTTTGGACTGGAAATAAGGAAACGTGGTTTGCAATCCCAGATCTGCCATTAATAACGTTGTGACCCTTGACACTTAATACCTTTTGTTGCATTTTTTTCCTTCCCAAAACTGAAATTCTTGCCATGTTTATCTTATAGGGCGTATAAAGGATAAACCAATGATACCACTTTTTATTTTCCCAGGAAGGAACCTAAAACAGGGTGTGATAGGATAAAATTTTAAAAAAATCAATCCCAAGACACTTAAAATAGTTGCTTGGCATGTACTAATCCTTATGAAAATTTTAGCTATCATTATTATTTCCACCATTACCAAACAATATTTATGGAAAGCATATTATGGTCCAGACATTGCTTTAAGCATTTTACAGGGATGATCTCATTTAGTCCTCTGTTTTATGAGATATACTATACTATTATTTTTATTTTATTAATGGAGGGAGTAGAAAGGGGAAGAGTCATTAGTGACTTTCTGTAGCCTGGGACTTCATCCCTAATTACTTGACTTTTGTCCTCTAATCTTCATTAGTTGTTCAATCTTTTTAGGAAAGACTTCAATATGTCTTCAAAGACATATCTACATATAGGTAGAAATACATAAATATTGTTTTAAAAGCCTAAATTTTTCCAAGTTATATGAAATGATCATTAATTGTTATTATTAATTGCTCCTTTGAACATTACACAGATTTACTACATTATTGAAAAAGAGTGTTAGAATGTGAGAAAGAAAGGATTGTGTAATAGAACACATGGGTTCCAGTAACAATTTTGTGACTAATTCTCAGATGATCTGCATCCAGTTGTTTAAACCTTCTACATCACTGCTACTCAAAGTGCCAGTCTGGAAAGACATAAGAAGTTTGTACAAGAATATAAATCAATATGCTGCTTTCTTCACCAAAAAGTCTCACTATGGAAAAAAAAAAAAAGACAAAACAGTGTGCTTAGTGATAATGCTATCACTTGTGCTAACTCCTAATTTCTTAGCAGGGCAGTAATAAGTAGTTTGGAGGCCACGATATCAGTAACCTGTTTAGAGACTACACTTTGTGTAGTCTAAGACCTTAAACCTTAGTATCATCATGTGTAAAAGAGAAGATGGATTTGCTGATCGGTTCAATGATTTACATTTATAGCATTCTGAGTGTCAAACCGCAATTGCCTTTGTACTGAGGAAAAGCCAAGTCAAATAGAAGGCTTAAGCCTTTCTTTAACTACTTCAAAATGAGGAGAATAATATATCTATCCGTTAACTTTCAGCATGGAACTCACTGCTTTGCACCATTTTCGAAGCCATAAGATGTTCGTTTGTTCCCCGGAAAGAGTTACCATCTAGTGGAGGAGACTAAGGTCCATACAGCTATTCAAACTTCGTGGCCACTGGCCGTGTATTGCTGGAAGAAGCTATTCTTCCTCTGCCTAGCCCCACATGTCCCAGGCTTATTTACTAGATGTCTCTTCTACTTTGCTACTGCTTTTAAAGGGAAACCCATTCAAGGACTCATTTACAAACAACAAATAGAAGTCATTAGGAAGGAGCACTACACAAATTCGAAGGAGGAGGCTTTCCTCCTCCTGAAGCGAGATAGAACAAACCATGGTTTGACCAAACTATACAAGTACCAGAGGTTGGCAGGTACTGACCTACATCCAGGCAGAGCCAGCATTTGTTAATTAAGAAGAGTCCCTGTATACCAATGTCAACCAATATACGAGATAAGAAGGTTCATTTGCCTTTCCCTTCCATTTTATCTGACACTCTCTGGCTCTAGCTTCAGAAACTATATGCTGTCCCACCACACTCCCTATTAAATTAAATCTCACTTAGGGGTTATCACTGTAACTTAGGGTAGGAGTCAATATTTATTGAGGACTTGCTTTCTTCCAGTCTTTTCATAAATTACCTTAACTAAATAATACAGCAACCCTAAAAATAGGTACTGTTTTTCATTTTACACCTGTTCTATTTTTCTAAAGTTAAACACAAATTTTAGAATGGTAACCAAGTCTTTTTTAAAAATTAATTAATTAATTAATTTTAAAGACATTTTAGATTACATAAATGTTACTTTAAAAATATAGGGAATTCCCATATGCCCCACTCTCCTCCCCTCCCACGCTTTCCCACATTAACAACATCCTTCATTAGTGTGGTACATTAGTTACAATTGATGAACACATATTGAAGCATTGCCACGAACCGTGGATTATAGTTTACATTACAGTTTAAACTCTCTTCTGCACAATTTTGTAAGTTATGACAAAATATTTAGTGGCCTGTATCTGTCATTGCAACATCATGCAGGACAATTACCATGTCCTGAAAATGCCCCCATATTACACCTAGTTTTCACTTTCCTTCCCCTTAGAACCTCCAGTGGCCACTGCCTCCACATCAATGATAAAAGTTCTTCCATTGCTAGAATAACAATAAGTCTATAGTAGAATAATAGTAAGTTTACTTTAGTCCATCGTTCATTCTCCAGTCCTGAGGATTTGGGGGAGGTGATGCCCACTCTGCCTCTAAATGAGAGGGGGCTTAGATCCCATGGGGCAGATGGATGGAATTCTCTTGCTTGCAGTTGCAGACTTTCTCTGTTCCTTGGGATGGTGTTGCCCATCACTCAGTACTGGGTGAGTTCAAAGAACTGGAGAGTAGGTGTTGCAGCTCTGCTGAGATTCAGGGCCCAACTGGCATATGGGCAGACTAAAGATTTAATTCTCTTGAACATGAATCTATCAAGTATTGTACTAACTATAGGTTCAAATAGAAGTGACAGAATGGCTGATCAGTGAACCAGTTGATTTCAGCCCACTTCAGGAATACATATTCAGCAATATAGGTCTTTATCCCACAATGATTCTAATGGGTTGTGTACCATTTCTTACTGTTGCCTACATTACAATCAATACCTATGGTTTAACACAATCTATGTTGCCTTAGATATGCAATTTATGCATACAAGCATACCTTGGAGATATTGCAGGTTCAGTTCCAGTAAAGTGAGACACACGGTTTTTTTTGGTTTCTCAGTGCATATGAAAGTTATGTTTACACTATTCTGTAATCTATTATGCATGCAATTTTATTAGGTCTTAAAAACCATTGTACGCACCTTAATTAAAAATACTTTATGACAAAAAATGCAGTAAATGAGCCTTCAGTAAGTCATAATCTTTTTGCTGGTTGAGGGTCTTGCCTTAATGTTAATGGCTGCTGACTGATCAAAGTGCTGGTTGCTGAAGGTTGGGGTGGCTGTGGCAATTTCTTAAAATAAAACAGTTAAAGTTTGCAGCATCCATTGACTCTTCCTTTCACAAAAGATATCTCCGTAGCATGCGATGCTGTTTGGTAGTATTTTACCCACAGTAGAACTTCTTTCAGAATTGGACTTATATCTTGTCAAACCCTGCCACTGATTTCTCAAGTTTAACTAATATTCTAAATCCTTTGTTGTCATTTCAATAATGTTCATAGCATCTTTACCAGGAGTAGATTCCATCTCAAGAAAACACTTTCTTTGTTCATCCATAAGAAGTAACTCCTCATCCATTAAAGTTTATCATGAGATAGCAGAAATTCATCCACATCTTCAGACTCCACTTCTAATTCTAGCTCTCTTGCAGTTCCTTCCTCCTCTGAAGTCTTGAAAACCTCAGAGTCATCCATGAGGGTTGTAATAACTTCTCCAAACTCCTGTTGATGTTGATAATTTGACCTCCTCCCATGAATCACAATTGTTCCTAATGGCATCTGCATTACTGAATCCTTTCCAGAAGGCTTTCAATTTTCTTTGCCCAGATACCTCAAAAGAATCACTATCTGTAGCATCTATAGCCTTACAAAGACTCTTCCTTTCACCTGAACATTTAAAGGCCATTGTAGGGTTATTATTTGGCCTAATTTCAGTATTATGTGTCTCATGGAATATGGAGGCCACCCAAGGAGAGGCAGAAAGACAGGGACTGGCCAGTTGGTAGAGCAGTTAGAACACTGACATTTATCGATTAAGTTCTTCATCTTATATGGGCACGGTTTGTGGTGCCCTAAAACAATTACAATAGTATCATTGAAGATCACTGGTCACAGATTGCCATAATCGGCATAATAATACTGAACTCTTTGAAATAGTGTGAGAGTTACCAAACGTGACACAGAGACACAATGTGAGCACATGCTGTTGGAGAAATAGTGGTGACAGACTTGTTCTACATGGAGTTGTCACAGACTTTCAATTTGAAAAAAACACAATATCTGTGAAGCACAGTAAAGTGAAGCTCAATAAAATAAGGTATGCTGGTATTAACGTCTCCTGCATATATAAATATATATTCCATAATGGCCATTATAAACAGATACTTTCAATTATAATTATAATGAGTTCCCCATGTCATGTCTATTTGGGACAAAAACCAGAATTTTAATTTTAAACTGAGACTTTTACCCTTAGCTAACACTTCTACAGTAGATTGTTGTATATATTGAAGACATTCTGGCTGAGGTCCTGAGGAGACTGATGTTTATAGTCAGGACTGGGTCCCAGGGAGCCTAGCATAATTGCTTTAAAAAATAGCCTTACTGCAGGATGATAGTTAGTGGGGAAATCTAATCCCCTTTTCACCTCTACAGCAACCTGGGAACATTAACAAGGAAGTAGAGGCCTAGCAGAAAGCCCGGACACCTGTTGCCTCCAAGTGTAGCAGGAAAGGGGAGACTAATTGGGTTTGTGGTCTAATTGCATTTAGGCTTAAGGGCTTTCAGCTGTTGTTAGGTTGGGTGCCAATTAAGCTCTTATTTCCTCCTCCATAAGACAAGCCTTCTGAGGAAATGATGGTTTTATTTCTTTTCAAGGTGACCTGACTCCCTTATTGATCCTTTGTTTTATTGTGAACCACTTACTACACTGTTGGCTGACAGGGAATTAGCCTCAATTCCTACACTTGATGGAAATAAAAGAATGTCCATGGTGAGGAGCAAAGAATCTGCTCATAAGACTTGAGGTAAAACATGTGAAGGGGAATATGGATAAAAATAGCTCACACTTGCGTAATGTTTCATAGTTTCCAAAGAGTATGGAGGATGAGTACCAAACCTAGACAAAGTAAAAATCAGACAATATTCTCAGGAGGCTTTTGTTGTTGTTTTCATTTGTTTGTGGGTTTTTTTGTTGTTGTTCTTTTTTTTTTTATTATTGTTGTTTGTTTGTTTTGGTTTGCCCAGGGGCGGGGAATAGTGGCTTCAATGGCTAGTTTTGGGTCCATGCAGTCCGAATATATGTTTTTGACAATAAAATTTAAGAATGTACTTGAAAAAGTCGCATTCCTTTGCCTCTAATGAAAGCAATATATAGTTCACTGAAATCACTACAATATTTTGTTATAGAGATAGGAAGCTAACTTTTAATTATTTTACATTAAATCTATTTTAATGCATTTTTAATGCATTTGACTAAGACAGTATTACCTTTCGTGATCCAGTCTGAACTGCTCTTACTTTCTTTTATCATTATGCAAGTTCAAGTACTCTCATTGTGTGCACATATCCAGTTCTTTAAGACAAAACTCAGAGGAAAAATTTCATCAGCTCACATTTCACTTTAGCCCAAAACTTAGGCACCCTTGATCCTTTAGAACTACTTGGGAAAAAGGATTGGACATTCTCAATACTGCCCATAAACGCTCCTTTTTTAAAAAATGGAAGTGACTGCTATGATTGGGAAAAGGGGTTACTAAACCTACATATCAGAAACATTTTTGGGTGCTTTCCATGGGGATCTGTTTGCCCATGAATCTAGCCCCTCATGTCTCCCTCTATTTTTTTAAGTCAATTAGGCCCTACTCCCTGGTGGAGCCCCCTTGCCTGTGACTAGCATATCTATAGTTCAAGGTAATCAGAAAAATAGAAGACACTCTGATTGTTTTAAACAGAGAAAGCTTAATAAAAAGAATGGGTTACACTGTGTCAGAAGACAAGCCAAACTGCTCTGATACAGCAAAAATTAGAAACTGCTATCCCACTAGGCTGGAAGAAAAAAGAGAAGGTGTCAACATGATGGAAATCTTAACTATGGTGGTTCTGTCTGGAAAAGCCAGGGGCCTGAAATAATACTTTCCTTTCAGAGATTCCCCCAAGACAAAGAAAGAGGAAGAAATAGCCTGACCACTTCTTTCTTCCCACCTTCTAATTTTGACCTGAATCTCCCAATGGTTAAACCAGTCAAAATTAATTGACAGAAGCTGGCACCTGCCAGATTCTGTCCTCAATGAAATAGAACAGACCAGGGATTGGGGGGAATTGCTCTGAGAGCAAACAGCATCAGCACACAGGGTTAACTTAAGATTTTTCTAGGAAGCCATGTTTCATAGTTCTAAGCCTCATTCTCCAATCCTGCTATATCATTTAAAAAGTACCCCTTAGTTATATTTTGATATTTTCCCCATGTATCACCACGTTCTTAACTTCCTGTAGTAGAACAATATAAGTACTATAACTTATAGACTATAGTTAAGAATAATATTTTCATGTTTTTGTAGCAAAATCAAAGAAGGTACCATATTAATGCTAAAGGTAAAAAAAAATACGAGATTTGGTTTTGTGAAATATGAATATGGTTAAGCACTGTTTCTCTTTTTCATTCTCTTCATTAACAAAAGACCTTGACTTTATCATTTAATTCATCTTTGGTCATCTGTTTAGCTTTCTGAACTCTGGAGAAACAATTGAGTTTGTTGTGGGATTAGATGAGATAAAAGTGCCTGGACAGAACTTTTTAGGAGTAATAATTCCATAACTTGTTGAGCTGCCTTTTGAATGTTATTTTATCTTTTGAATTTGTACTAAAGTTTGAATTATTTTTTTTTGAAAAGTATATCTTTCAACCTACTTAATGTCTGTGTCTATTTCTCTATGGGTTCAGGAGCAGTAAGCAAGAGTGGGAATTGAAGGGCCACTGAAATTCCAAGTATTCCTTGGGATTCAAAAGAAATAAGAATTATTTAGAAGAAATTCATATGCACAATGTTAAGATTTTTATATGCTCTTAATCAGGTCTGCTAAGATGGTTATTTTCTTCCAATTCTCTCTGAAAAATTTCTATTGCCCTAACAAGTTATATGGCAGAAGGATTTTTAAAAAAATCTATTTCCACACCTCTACAATTTTTTTTCTGGGGGCGGGCACTCTCTGAACCTTCACTTCCCTCTATTTCTTTGTTTTCTCCAAGCTATAGGAAGGTTGTGGCAAGAATAATGATTTCCTGATAGGATCTTAGAGGAAAAACAATGTGCTCTTAAATTGGGGAGAAATATGAAAATTTCTTTTTGAGGCAAGATAATAATAGAAATGCTAATCAGTCAATTCTCCCCTTATTCTCTTCAAACTTTTGTGCTTAAACCCCAGGTACAAGTTCTGAGATTAAATGCCTTAACTGTTATATGTTTGAAAACTACATTTGACTGAAGCACAAAACATCTCACAGGGATAAAGACCCATTCTCTTTCTAAATTTTTGCTTGACTAAATAATTGTTACAAAGTAATTGCTGCACTAATAGGCATTACAGTAGCATTTTAAGGAAAGTGGTGGAAGGCAAAGAAATTGAGTATATTTCTTTTTAAAAGCTTGCAAAATTTATTTCTATCTCTATATCAACTATATCTGTATCTGTATCTGTATCTGTATCTCTCTCTCTTTCTCTATCTCTATCTCTATTTCTATCTTTGTCTCTATGTATAATCTGTCTATATCCTTGGCCCAGCCGGTATAACATGGCCATGACTAGGGAAATTAATATTTTTGACCTTCAAATCTTAAAGTAGTTTCCGTTAGCCCATAATAAGGGGTAAATTGAATTTGGCTGGACAAGTAGCAGTGATCGATAGAGTCCACTCCCTTGTCTATTCAACATCTATCCATGCCCTCTTCCCATACATACTTCACTTAAAAATGCATTTTATCCCCTTCCCAAGCTCCTTCAGGGAAACAACCTTTAAATCTCACTCACCTCAAAGTCCCAAATCTCTGCCTCAGGTATGATGTGGCTCTGTTAACAAATCTATAAAACGAGATGCTCGTACATCCACTTTGCAAAAGTGGAGGAGAAGCATGATTATTTCTCAGGGTAGAAAGGGCAACACAGCAACTCTCAGAGCTGAAGCATTTGTCAAGTCCCTCTGGAAAAGAATGAGAAAAGCCACACCTTAATAGAGGAGGAAGTTACTTGGTCTTCTCTATGGAATATTGTTCTTATCCATTGTTCTATATGCTCCCTGAGCGCTGGGCATCAGGAAGGATGCCCTTTGTGGAAGATGTGCAGTTTTGCTGCCCACTTCTGTTGTGCAAGTTTGGATAATCAGGGAATTCTTTAGTCAATAAAGAGATAGGTTGTTGATAATCTGTTTGTGGGTTTCTTTGACAATAGACTTCTCTCAAACTTCATAGAATTCATATCTGTTTGCTTCTTGTCCATTCCGCTTGGAGTAACCACAGCCAAAGTTGTCATTTAGGCATAATCACTAAGCCACTTTAATTTTTAATCTCAGCTTCAGTTCTCTGGGGTCTACCCTTATCCCTCCCTTAAATTAATGTCTATTTTCCTGAGGCAATCCAAGACAATAGTCTCCAGAGATGCAGCAATGTTGTCATCCCACTATGCTGGCAGACTTTCCTTCTTTGTCTGGCAGAGAAACTTAATTGGGAAGTGTGTCAAAAAGGCCTGGGACCACAAATTTATTTACTGTTAAAACTGCTGCTTTATAGCTATAGTGTATGTCAGTTACATTTTGGGATATAGAAATTAGACTTTTTATAACAATGGAATCTAGATTTTCAATCCATGCTAGGTAATAGTTACCCAGATTTGGCATTTGGTTTGGACTTATGAAATAAAAACTGTGTGTGTGTGTGTGTGTTTTGGAATGAGTGGAGAAAAACTGGTTGTCTTAGCTTGCCTGGCTGCTATGACAAATACCACATAATGGGTTGGCTTAATCAAAAGGAATTTACTGGCTCACAGTTTTGAGGCTAGAAGTAGTACAAAATCAAGATATACACAAAGCTTGCTTTCTCCCAGTATCTAGCATTCTGGTGCTGGCTGCCTGTTATCCCTGGGGTTCTTTGGTTTGTATTCCCACTTCCAATTACATGGAAATGCCCGGTGGGTTCCCACTAACTTCCAGCTCCTGGCTCCTTCCAGTGGTTTTTTCTTTACATGGACTTCAGTAATCAGTATTAAGACCAACCCTCATTCAGTTAGGCCACTCTTAACTATAACATCACCAAGAGGTCCTATTTACAAGGGCTTCACACCCCCAGGAATGTGCATTAAAATTAAGAACATGTCTAAAAATGGGTACATAATTCAATCTACCATACCAGTGTATTTTTATTCTTAACTGGAATATATAGCTCTTTCTTAGCACACTAGGTTTTTGTTGCAGGAATGCACACCTAAAGCAGGTTCTCTATTTCTAATTTGATGTTTGTAAATTACTGAGTTTAAAAACCATAAAATTCATCTCAATCAATGCAGTTTTGTAGACTGCAGATAGAGAAAGCCTCCTTCAGAAAGGCTTTGCTCCTTATCTCCACTTGACACTGACAACCCTAGTAGTATATCTTAAACACAGACAATTAGGGTTGTTTTTCCACTGTATTACCATGAAAATTTTCCAACCTACAGAAAGTTAAAAGAATGGTATAGTGAAAACCCACACACACACCACTTAGCTTCTGTAATAAATGTTTGCTATATTTACTTTATCACCAATCAATCCAACTATACATCTCACATTTTCATTAATCCATCTTAATTTTTGATGCATTTAGAAGTATGTTGCATATATCTGTACATGTCAATACCAGACATTTCTGGATCTGGATCATTTACCACAAATACATATTTTTATGCTCATTTGTTTTTAGTAAAATGTACATCAAATGAAATGAAAAAATCTTAAATGTGTCATTCAATGAATTTCACAATGCACATACTTGTGGAACCCAAACCCCAAGTTGTAGAACATCTCACTGTCACCTGAGAAAGGATCCACATTGCCCTCTGAATCAATCCACACCCCATTCCCCTGAAACAACCACTCTCCTGATTTTCTCATCAAAGATTAGTTTTCCATGTTTTAGAATTTTATGTGAATGGAATCATACAGTATACACACTTTTGTGTCTGGATTATTTTGCTCAGCTTATGGCTTTTAAGATTTATCCCATTTGGCTTTGTGTAACGGTATTCATTCATTTTTATTGCTATGTAGTATTCTGCTATGTGAATACTCCATTTTATTCTTCATTTGCTTGTTGTTTGACACCTGGGCTATTTTTAGGTATTAATGGTTATGCATAAATGTGCTTTGAATTTCTTTGTTTAGATATATTTTTTTATTTTTAAAATATACTTTGATTACATAAAATGTTACACAAAAAAATATAATGGATTCTCATATGCCCTACTCCCCACACCTTCCACTTTCCCCCACATTAACAACTTCTTTCATTAGAAGTGTGGTACATTCATTGCAATTGATGAACACATTTTGGAGCATTGCCACTAAGCATGGATTATAATTTACATTGGAGTTTACACTCTCTCCCACTCAATTCTGTAGGTTATGGCAGGATATATAATCGCCTGTATCTGTCATTGCAATGTCATTCAGGACAATTTGAAGTCCTGAAAATGCCCCCATATTACACCTTTTTCCCCTCTTCCTAACTTCAGCACCTCCAGTGGCCACTGTCTCCACATCCATGACATAATTTCTTCCATTGCTAGAATCACAATAAGTCTATAGTAGAATACCAGTAAGTCAACTCTAGTCCATATTTTATTCCCTGATCCCAAGGATTCTGGGATGGTGATGCCCACTCCACCTCTAATTGAGAGGGGGCTTCAATCCCATATGGCTGATGGATGGGACTCTCTTGCTTGCGTTGTTCCTTGGTGTGGTGGTTGTCCATCCTCACCTCCTTGTTAGTTGTCCTGGATGAGTCGAATGAACTGGAGAGTAGGTGTTGCAACTCTGCTGAGGCTCAGGGCCCAGCTGGCATATGGACAGCCCAGAGATTCAAGTCTCTTTGACATATACCTACCAACTCTAGCACCAACTAGGGGATCAAACAACAGGGACAGAAGAGGCATGTATAGAGAAGTCACATCTGAGTCCAACTCTGTCACACTCAGGAACACAAACTCCAGAGTAGGGCCCACTGGCAAGGCACCAAACTCCAGAGCTATCTGACATTACCGTAGGACCTGGGTGTCTCCAGAGCCCTCAGGAGCCCTTCTATTTAGGGTATTATCTACTTTGGCAGTCTGTGATATCCTGCTGAGATGTGCATAAGCGTTATCTCTCTGATGACCTCCTAACTCACTTTGAAGTCTCTCATCCATATAAACTCATTTGTCTTTACCTTTTCCCCCTTGTATTCAAGGTCTTTTTCCAGTTGCATCACCAGCCAGTGCTTAGTAGTAATCCCTTGGTGCCAGGGAGACTTATCCCTGGGAGTCATGTCCCACACTGGGGGGTAGGTAATGCATTTACATGCTGAGTTTGGCTTAGAGAGAGACCACATTTGAGCAACAAGGAGGCTTCCAGTAGATAATTCTTAGGCACCCTGCAACACTAGGTTGTGCAATTTAAAGAGCAAAGGCTTATAAGCATAGTCGCCAATATCAAGGGCCCATCAATGGACCATCCTTCTTCACTAGTCATTACCTGTACTTGGGGGATTGTTGCTGTTCCATTAGAGAATGTGGCAGAGCTCCCCAGGATGGGAATTCAATATTCTTTCTGTTGTTGTGTGAATCTCTACCCACTGTGGCAACACCCCATGAACATTTGAACACATTTATATATGAATTTCTTATACAAGTTTTTTTTGTGAATATATGCTGCATTTATTTTGGGGAATATCCATTTGTGAAATTGCTGAATCTACAGATGCACGTTTATTTTTTTTTAATATTTTGATAAACATTAATATGCAATTTTGGCGGCATGTACCAATTGTAGCAATATGTGTGGATAAGAAAATGCTGAAAAAAGTGATGCATAGTTTCAATAATTAACAATGTTATTGATGTTATCTGTTCCCAAAAATTTTAATTAATGCAGTATAAGGTTCAGAGTCTAGTGTTTAAGTTCAGCAATATGGTCAATCTGTCCAGATGGTCATATGTAGACAGATATAACAAGTAGACATCCATATGGATGTTAAGTTGTTTTTCTTCAATGAAACAGAAAGAGATAACACTTACTGCTCGTAGCTGTATATTGCCATTAAATAGTGAATGTTTTTATAAAAAGTATATATAATGGGGAGAGGAATTATTGTACACTGACTTTGAACATGATCAGAGACCATATTCTAATTCATATTAAAGTAATAAAAAGGACAAAAATGTGGAATGGGGGCAAGAAATGGAGCCAAAAAGAAAAATAAAGAAAGGTAATTTTAGAAGACAGTTATCCTTATAATGTAATGTTTTGCCAAAAACTTCTAAATCCATTGACTGGCCAGTGCAATTATTTGTGACATAAATAAGTCTCAATATTAAGATATATCTTGATCCACAAGGCTCACCCACACTGACTTCAGTTGCCAGGGATGGTTGCATTTGCTTGGGATGATTAGTGACTCCTTTTGACAAGAAACTGCTGCCTTCTCTCTGATGGAATAGATTTAAAACAGGGTTCTTGCCCTGATTCTTTTTTGAATTTATGATTACAAGGCTTGGATTTTTATGACAGTCAAGAGAATAAAAAGAAGAAGGATAAATAATAATTAGAATGAAAATGCAAACAATACATGGAAAATATGACTATCCTTTTAAGCATTTTAGCCCACAATTAATTTTTCTAAATTCAATTTCAAAATCAATCACCACATTTCTGAACATTTGCTAGATCATCTGGTTGGCAAGCGTTGCTTGGATGAGAACGGAAGGCGGGCAAAAGGCCTTTCCCAGCTTAGCTTGTCTGGACTCTTGGGGATTTGGGACACCTCCTGTCACTCTCCAGAGAATATGTCTTGTGAATATGTGGGAGAAATGTCAGGGAAAAGGTACAGCAAGAAATAGAAGACTGAGATCCTAGCACAGTGTGAACAGATTTAATGATTCCTGGCAGTCTTCTTCTAGACATGCCAGAAGCCCATGAGGCTTCTCCCTCAGTGTGATCAGACCTCTGGGGGGTTCTTTCTGAGAAGAGGAACAACTGTCCTTACCACGGGGATGGAGTTCAGCTCTGGTGGTGCATTGATGACTCACCCTTTATCCTACCTCCCCCACCTCTCCAGCTCTGGAGGGAAAGAACACATAAGCCTGCACCAAGCTTTACATGTAAAAAAGGCAGTTATTTTTTTTCTGTTTCTCTTTCTTCCCCTAACCTTCTCTAGGAATAAGAGATTAAAGCATAAAACAGAATATTATATAAGGGACTTTCCTTATATCAGAATGAAATCTTCTCTTAGAGAATGAAGTTAGTTGTATAAAATAAAGTGATAATTTCAGGTAGAAGAAATAGGTGGAAAAATACCAAAGAATATCTCCTCAGTGGAGGAGATATCACTAAGCATCTACTCACCCCTGGCATCTCTTAAATTTCTCACTGGGAACTTTTTAAATCACAGAATGCATCTCATTTGTGGTTAAGAATTAAAGAATGAGTTGAACTTTTAAAAGCAAGAAGTCAACCCTATATTCAAGATAAGGTAATGGTTCTTTTAAAAATAATCTTAATTCCCAGCATTTCACCTCCAGGAATTCTGATTCGTTCTGTTTGGGAGAAGCCTGGGCATTGGCATGTTCTTTCAAAGCCCCCCAGGTACTTTCTCTATGGTGCTAAGGTTCAGAACCACTGGTCCAGCATGTCAACTTTTAATTTTTAAATCATGGAGCAAATTTCTCTTTAATCCTTAACTAAAGGTCTATGTCATCACCTTGCTAAATCACCGTATACATGGAAGCCAAGCATACAAATATTTAAGACTCAGGATATTAAGGAGCATTGCTAATCAATGGATAACTATGATGGTTTTCATTCCTATTAGTGTCCTTTCATTTGCATTCAGATAAAAAGAATCAAAATTAATCAAAAAAGTAAATTTTTAAAAATGGCTTAAAGAAGATAAGGAGGTAATTTGTATGTGAACCAGTTCTGAGTATTAATAATTTTGGGGTGAAAAATTAACTAACTCCATGACTTAATTTTACTAGCTAAAGGGGGTCTAATAAATATGCTAAGATCTATATTCTGTTTCTGAGATGTTCATACTAGAATGCAGGCTTTTTTTTTTTTTTTTAATTTGG
>JAQZBX010013855.1:0-21472 GCA_029593785.1 Cabassous unicinctus | reverse complement strand
TACATTACAGTTTACACTCTGTCCTGCACCATTTTGCAAGTTTTGACAAAATATATAATAACCTGTATCCATCATTGATATGCAGGCCTCTTGAAGGCAAAAAACCTTTTAAAATTGCATATTTGGGGGTGGATGTGGCCCAAATGGTTGGGTGTCTGTCTCCCATATAGAGGGACCTGGGTTCGATTGCCAGGACCTCCCAGTAAAAGAAAAAAGAAAAAAATATAGAAAACACATGGGCCAACAGGCCCCACGTGTGGGTGCATAGTCAGGCCATGGGAGTGGGCAAGCCCCCAGGCCCCCGCGCACGGGCATGCCAGGCCCTACTGAGCCACACAGCAAGATGATGATATAACAGGAGAGTGACACAAAGGAAGTGGCACAGGTGGCAGAATGCCTCTCTCCCACATCGGAGGTTCCCAGGATCGAATCCCGATGAAGATAGGAGGAGAAGGATGAGAAGAGAGGGCAGGAAACAGACACAGAGAATTGTTCAGCAAATGGACACAGAAACAGCAAAAATGAGGGAGGGAGGGTGTTAAAATGGATAAAAAAGGTGAAATAAATTTTTAAAAATTATAATTTGTCTGTATCATAATGACTATATAGTATATGGCAGTTACTTGAGCAATACGTATCTATTTTGCTATAGAACCAATCAAGAAGGATAACTGAAAGTGTTAGAGACGTTAGTAAAGCATAAGGTGGACCTTCATAAAGAACAGACTCCTAAAAAAATGGAATGAGCTAATTCTAGCAGGCAGTGTTTTGCTTTCAATGTAGGATTTCAATAACCATCTATCAGGGTGATCTAAAAGGGACGTCTGTAATTGGGGTAGTCTGTAAAGTGTCTGTAAAGTTCTTCCAACCTATCCATCATCACTGTAAAGCCTCTTCTTGCAAAAGTATTACTTTCTTTTTGTATTCATGGAAATTCTTTATCTCCCAATTGGTGGTGACCTAATTCTAGAATGGCTAAGCTAGAAAACTTGTTGAGTTTTAGTACCCAAAATCTTCAGGAAAAAAAAAAGGCAAGTGTCTGTCTTGGAAAGAGAGTGACTTTGGAATCAGAGAAACTTAATGCTTTAAATCTCAGTAAACTGGAGTAACAAAACCTATCCTACAGGATTTTCATGGGGAATAAAGACCACACACATATGCAAGAGGAGTATTTGTGTGCGGAAATGAGGGATGTCCTGGGGAATGACTGATACCCACTGAAAAGAGAGAGATAGTGACAAACAGGGTCAGCATGGGAAAAATTGAAACACTTTGAGCATAACACAATGTCTCTCAGACTATATTTTGGGGTAATCAACATGTATTCATATGTTAGCTTTAGGAAAATGGGACAGCTATTAAGAACAGAAAGTAAAAATAGAAGGTTGTTGGGCTTACATCTGGAGCGTAAAATGGACTCTGAGGCCTGAGGGCTACTCACCTGAAATAGAGGAAAGTGAGAAAAAAACAAGGGGCTTGAAAGCCTTCGGTAGCAACAGCAGACAGCCACATAGCTGTTTGAGCATGAGAGGAAAGAATAATGGAATTCCATCTTTCAATGGCTAAAAGAACTTATTATTATTCAGACTTTGGATAAATTAGGAAAAAAACTGACATGAAGGCTGGATTTCCCTCACAATGAGTCAGAGTAGCACCAGAGACATATTGTTTCCTTATTGTTTTGTGAATCTAGATTATTTCCAGAATACTAGTACAAAATAAACTTTCAAATATGTGGAAGCTATTCCATCTTAATCAGCATGTACTACGTACTGCCTCCACCATCACTCTGTGTTGAGCCTGTAGGTCACAATGTCTGGATATTTGATGGTTGTAATAGAGCCACTGCATTATTCTCAAATTTTATGAATTTTTATCTTAATAACTCACCAACAACTATTCATCAGCAGAGGTTACTACGGTCTAATGTGCCTCCCTTGACTGCTGATCGTGGTCAGGTTACTGCTAGGACCAGAACAACCAAATGTCTTTACTCTAGGCTTCACATGACTTTAGACTTTAGCTGATAGCTGACACTGGGTCTTAATTGCTTCAAGGAAGGAGTCTTCTGCTAGGTCACAGGGAGCCAAGGTGGTTTCTAAGACTGCTAAGAATGATGTTTTGTGCATTGTTTACTACTGGTGATCAGACAATGAAAATAAAACACACTAATCCAGGATGCAAGTGAATGATTAAGCTCTCATACGTTCTTCACCCCAGCCTCACTTGGAGATTGAAGGTTAGAGCAGTCTTCACAAAATAGTCATTGGGGCAGCAGATTCCGACTTCACTCCAGCATCTAGCAAGACTTAAAGACCCAGTACACTTTTTCATTGGTTGAGTTTCTTCTTTCTTTTCTTGTGTTGTTTAGTCTGGCAGCTCCCTGAGAGCCCAGGGCAGGTGCTAACCTATGTTTCTCTCACAAGCAGCGTCTCTGACATTACACAAACATCCACCAGGATGTAGAGTGAGTGAACCTCTTTATCTTTTCTTTCTTTCTTTCTTTTTTCTTGGTTGGCTGTGTTTTTTTTTTCCTTTCTCTGTTTTTCATTTTTTTATTTTTGGGTCTGGGAGACAAGTAGGGAGGCTGGCCTAGGTTTCAGCTTTGACAGCAGCAGCTTCTGGCGTCACACTGGCACATAACAAGACTTAGAGACACAGAGCAATTCATTATCCTTTTTCTTGTTTTTCTTTTTTTATTTCTTTGTGTGTGAGGGGGTATTTTGGGGTATTTTTTATGCTTGTTAACATTTTTCCTTTCTTTTTCTCTTTTTTCCTTCCTCTTTTGTTCCTTCCCCTTTCCTTCCTTCCTTCCTCCCTCCCTCCCTTCCTTCCTTCCTTCCTTTCTTTTGCTTTTTTTTCTTAGTCTGAAGAATGGGAGAACTAGATTTCCAGAGTGACAATAACATAATATTCAGAATATCCAGTTCTCATAAAAAAATAATGAAACATTCAAGATGACAGGTAGTATGGCCCAGTGAATGGAAAAAAAATAATTTTATGGAATTTATCCTGGAGGAAGTGCTGTGTCTAGAATTACTAATCAAAGATCTTAGGTCAACTACCATAAAAAGGATCAATGAACTAATGGAAGACATGGACAAAAATGTAAAGGAAATCAGGAAAACAATATGTGAATAAAATTGGAATTTCAATAATGAGATAGAAATTATAAAGGAAAACCAAATAGAAATTCTGGAATTCAGCAGTACAACAACTGAAGTGAAAATTTTAATAGAAAGGCTCAAAAGCAGATTGGAGGAGGCAGCAGAAAGGATCAGCCAACTTGAAGACAAGACAATTGAAATTGTCAAAGTTGAAAAACATAAAGAAAAAAGAATGAAAAGAAAATGAACAGAGCCTGAGGAACCTGTGGGACACCATCAAACATACCAATATACACAGGATAGTAATCTCAGGATGAGAAAAGGGAGATAAATGACCACAAAAATATTTGAAGAAATAATGGCAGAAACCTTCCTAAATGTGATGAAAGTTATGAATATACCAATCCAAGATGTTCAACAAACATCAAGCAGGATGAACCTGAAATATCTACACTGAGACAGGTTATGATCAAATTGTCCAGTGACAACAACAAAGACAAAATCTTAAAAACAGCAAGAGAGAAATGCTGTGCCACATATGAGGTATCCTTATTAAGACTAACATCTGATTTCTCAATAGTAACCATAAAGGCTGCAAGGCAGTAGGAGGACATACATAAAATACTAAAAGAAAAAAAAAACAAAAAAAAACTATTATTTAAGAATAATATACTTAGCAAAGCTGGCCTGGCAAAACTTCCTTCAAAAATGAGGGAGAAATTAAGATATTTCTCAACAAACAAAAACTAAGGAAGCTCTTTACCATTTGACCTGTCTTACAGAAAATGCTAAAAGTAGTACTCCATGTTGAAATGAAAGACTAGACAATATCTTGTTGGATGAAGAAATAAAGCTCTCCAGTGTTAATAACAATGTGGGTAAATATAAATGCCAGTATTATTTCATTTTTCATTTGTAATGCTGACTTTTACTTCTTATAAGGCTTAAAATTCAAATGCATAAAACCAAGAATAAATCTTTGTTACTGGACACATATTTTATAAAGATGTAATTTGTGACAAGAACAGCATAAAAGAGAGGGACAGAGTGATATGGTACAGTTTATGTGTAGGCTATTTAGGTCAGGTTGGGATCAATGAAAATTAAATGTAATAGATTTAGGATGCTAAATGTAATTCCCATGGTAACCAGAAACAAAATATCTAAAAAATCTTTATGAAAGGAAAGGATAAGTGATTCAAAATAGCTCATTATAAAAGGTCATCTTAAAAAAAGGAAGGCAGTAATGGAGGAAAAAAGGCACACAAAAAGTATAAGACAAAAAAAATTAACAATTAGCAAAAGGGCAGAAGTAAATATTAACAATTCAGTAATTTCTTTAAATGTAAGTTGATTAAACTCTCCAATCAAAAGGCAGAGATTGGCAGAATGGATAAAGAAACATGGCTCAACTATATGATGTTTATAAAAGATCCATCTTAGATCCAGAGATATAAATAGATTGAAAGTTAAAGAATGGAAAGATATTAAATGTAAAAAAGAGCAGGTGTGGCTATATTAATGTCAGACAAAATAGACTTGAAATTAAAAACTATTACAAGAGATGAAGGACATTGTATATTGATAGAAGGGTAAATTCAACAAGATTTAACAATTATAAACGTAGATGCACTTAACAGCAGAGCACCAAAATGAAGCAAACATAGAATTGAAGGAAGAAATTGATAGTTCTACAGTAATTTTTGGCGATTTCAATATAGCACTTTTAATACTGATAGGGCATCAAAGCAGAAGATCAATAAGCAATTACAAGAAATAAAGTGAATAACACTATAAGCCAACTATATTCAGGCAACATATATAGAACACTCCATCCAACAACAGCTGAGTACAAGTGATTTTCAAATTCACACACCCATTCTCTAAGATAAACCATGTGTGAGCACACAAGAGAAGTTTCAATAAATTTAAAAATATTTAAATCATAAAACGTAACTTCTCTGACAATGAAATGAAGCTAGGAATCAATAACTGAAGGAAAACTGGAAAATTTACAGACAACACACTCTCAAACAACCATAGGGTTAATAAAGAAATTAAAAGGGATATTAAAAAATATTTAGAGATAAATGGAAAAAAAGACACAGCATACCAAACTTATGCTGTGTTTGGAGTCAGGGCTCAGAATGAAATTCATACCTATGAATGGCTGTATTAAGAAAGAATACGATCTCAAATTAATAACCTGAATATACACCTTAAGGAGCTAGAAAAACCTGAGCAAAGTAGACCCAATGTCAGCAGAAGAAAGGAAATAACTAAGATTAGAGCACAAAGAAATGAAATAGAGGACAGAAAAACAATTGGAAAAATAAAACAAAATTTGGCCCTTTGAAAAAATCAATTAAGTTTACAAACATTTAGCTAGATTGACAAAGAAAGAGAAAAGATACAAATATGTAAATTAGAAATTAAAATGGTTCTATCACTGTTGAACTTAGAGACATATAAAGGATTATAACTGTATGACAACAAACTAGAGTATCTAGAAGAAATGGAAAAATTTCTACAAATTCCTAATTTATCCAAATTGACTTAAGTAGAAATAGAAAGCATCAATGAAGCTACAGCAAGCAGAGATTGAATCGGCAATCAAAACTTTTTGGAGAGCAGATGTAGCTCAGCGGTTGAGCACTTGCTTCCCATGAACAAGGTCCTGGGTTCAATCCCCAGTTCCTCCTAAAAAAAAAAAAAATCAAACAGAAAAAAAAACCCACAAAAGAAAATTTCAGGACCAGAGAGTTATACTGGTAAATTCTACCAAACATTTAAAGAATAATTCATACCAATATTTCTCAAATTATCCCAAAGAATTTAAGATGAGGGATGAAGTGGGATTCATTCGAGGAAATCAAGAGTGGGTCAACATATGAAAATCAATCAATGTAATATACTGCATAAATGGAATCAAGGGAAAATCCACATGATTATGTCAATAGATGCAGAAAAGACATTCTACACAAGCTAGTGCCCTTTCTGTATAAAAATATACAGAGAAGTAGGAATACAAGGGGACATGTTTATGAGAAACCCATAGCTAACATTTTACTCAATGGTGGAAGACTTAAATCTCCACCCCCACCCCCAAGATCAGGAACAAGACAAGGATGTCCCTTTTCACCCTTATTCAATAATGTACTAGAAGTTGTTGTCAGAACAATTATACAAGGAAAGAAAAAAAAAAATCCAAACTGGTAAGGAAAAAATAAAACTATCTCTATTTGCAGATGGCATGATCTTATATTTGGAAAATCCAAAGGAAT
This sequence comes from Cabassous unicinctus, assembly GCA_029593785.1. Taxonomy (NCBI): domain Eukaryota; kingdom Metazoa; phylum Chordata; class Mammalia; order Cingulata; family Chlamyphoridae; genus Cabassous; species Cabassous unicinctus. The sequence continues at coordinate 15,081 of JAQZBX010013855.1, read as the reverse complement.
CCACTAGAAAACTACAGTAATCAGTAAATTCATCAAAGTGACTGGATACAAGATCAATACAAGGAAAACAATTGTGTTCCTCTACACTAGTAATGAACACTCCAATCAGTAAATTAAGAAATTAATTCCATTTACAATTGCATCTAAAAGAATAAAATATCTTGGAATAAATTTAACTAAAGTGCAATAAACTTGTATTCTGAAAACTGTAAAACACTGATAAAAGAAATGAAAGAAGACCTAATAAATGGCAAGAGTTCATGGATAGTTAATATGTCATTTTTACCCAAAGCAATATACAAATTCTATGCAATCCCTGTTCAAACTTCCTGCAGCCTTTGTGCAGAAATGGAAAAACTGATCCTCAACTTTCTTTGGAAATGCAAGGGGCCCCAAACAACCAAAACAATCTTGAAAAAGAAGAATAAGGTTGGAAGACTCACAACTTCCCAATTTCAAATTATATTACAAAGTGACAATAATCAAAACAGTGTTTTACTGGCTCAAATATAGACAAATAGATCAGTGGAATAGAATTGAAAATACAGAAATAGACCCATATATCTATGGCCAATTGATTGTTGACAAGGATGCTAAGTATATGCAGTATGTAGTAGGGAAAATATAATCTCTTCAACATATTGTATTGGGAAAACTGACTTTCCACATGCAGAAGAATGAAATTAGACTCATACCATACACAAAAGACAACTCAGAATTGATCAAGGTCATAAATATAAGAGCTAAAACTATAAGACTCTTAGAAGATAACATAGAGAAAATTTTTCATAGCTTGGGATTCAGTAATGGGTTCTTAGATATGATACCAAAAACATAAGCAACAAAAGAAATAATAGATTTGATTTTTCAAAATTAAGAATTTTTGTGCCTCAACGGAACTTATCAAGAAAATAACAAATAACCCACAGAACGGGAGAAAATAGTTTCAAACTATATCTCAAGTAAGGGTTTAGTATCCAGTGTATATAAAGAACCTTTACAATGCAACAACAACAAAAAAAACAACCCAACTAAAAATAGGCAAAGGAATTTAGCAGGCATTTCTCCAAAGATATACAAATGACCAATAAACACGTGAAAATATGTTCAACATCATTAGGCATAAGGGAAATGCAAATTTAAACCACAGTGAGATACCACTTCACACCCATAAGATGACATATTAAAAAAAATAAAACCTTGTAAAATAACAAGTATTGGAGAGGGTGTGGAGGAATTGGAAGTTTAGTGTATTGGTGGGAATGTAAAATTGTGCAGCCACTGTGGAAAGCAATATAATATTAGTTCCTCAAAAAGTTAAGCATAGAGTTACCATTCACCCAGAAATCAGGGTCACAAAATGAGATTTGTACACCAAAGTTAATAGCAGAAAATGAAATCAGGGTCACAAAAAGATACTTGTACACCAATGTTTATAGCAGAATATTCACAATAGCCAAAAGCTGGAAATAACCCAAGTATCCATTAACAAAAGAATGGATAAACAAAATGTAGCACATACACACAATGGAATATTATTATACCAAAAAAAAAAAAAAGACTGAAATGATGAAACATTCTGCAACATGGAGGAACCTTGATGACATGCTCAGTGAAATAATCAAGACATGTAAGAAAAATTGCATACCACTTATAAGACATGACTAGAAATAGAAGTTTTCCAAAGATAGAAAACTGATTACAGATTTCCCAAGGGAAAGGGGTCTGTGGGAATTTAGGAAGGATGAGAGTTTGTTCATAAAAGTTTTTTTTGATAAAGAATTGTCTCCAATGCCAAGAGCAGGGATTTGAGAAGGCACAAGAAATAACACCTTTTTTTTTCTGATCATGGTAATAAATCCATTGAGAGCCACTATCACCTTCATGACTGATAATGTTGACTGTAGATACTAAAGCTGAAGCCTGAGAGGTAACAAAAAGAGAGATGGATAATGTAAGCAAAGAGATACAAACTCTAAGAAAATATGTAAAGGATATACTAGAAATAAAAATATTGTAACAAGAAGAGAAAATATAGACTGTGAAAGACTGAGGAAAGAATCAATGTGTTTGAATATGGGTCAATAGAAACTTCACAAACCACGATGAAAATGAGAATTTAAAAAAATGGAACAGAAAACACAACTGTGGGATGATTTCAAAAGCTGTATCATCTGTGACTATAATATTGAAAGGAGGAGAAATAGAGCAAGAGCACAGAAATATTGAAGTAAGAATGGCTGAGAATTTTCCAAATTAAAGACAGACACCAAACCACAGATCCAGGAATTTCATAGAACACCAAGCATGATATAAACAAACAAACAAACAAAAAATACACACTTAGGTATATCATATTTATTATTTTATTTTATTTTATTTTTAAAGAAGCTTCAGATTACATGGATGGTTCATTGAAAATATAGGGGATTCCATATACCCCACTTTCTTCCCCTTCCACACTTTTCCCCTTTAACATCTTTCATTAGTGTGATACATTTGTTACAATTGATGAACACATATTGAAGCATTGCTGCTAACCATGGTCTATAGTTTACATTATGGTTTACACTTTCCACTGCACAATTTTATAGGTTTTGATGAAATGTATAATCTGTCATTGCAACATCATGCAGAACAATTCCAAGGTCCCCAAAATGCCCCATGTTACACCTTTCTTCTCCCTCCTCTAAGAAACTCTGGTGACCACTGCCTTTATAACAATGATACAAGTTTTTCCATTGCTAGAATAATAATAAATCTACTTTATTCCATAATTGCATTCCCCCTTATGTTTGTTCATTCCTCAGTATTGAGGATTTGGGGACGGTAATGCCTACTCTGTTTCTGATTGAGAGGGGGCTTAGGTCCCATGGGGCAGATGGATGGAATTGTCTTGCTTTCAGTTGTAGATACTCTGTTTTTTTGGAATGGGCATTGTCCATCATCCTTTTGTTAATTGTCCTGGGTGAGTCTGATGAACCGGAAAGTAGGTGTTGGCTGCAACTCTGCTGAGATTCAGGGCTCAAATGGCATATGAATAGCCAGAAGATTTAAGTCTATGGGACACATATTTAATGGGTATAGTGCTAATTAGAGGTTCAAATAAAATGGGGCATAAGAACCATGTGTAGGAAAATTGTAAATGAGTCAACTCTGATACATTGGGGGGATAGGTTATCATATATTTTAAACTAAGGCTTACTGACAGGGTGCTGTACTCCTGGTGTTGTCTGCCCTGCCTGTAGTGTCCCAATGTCTCTATAACCCTCAGGAGTCCCTCTGCCTGAGGCACTGTTTACTGTGACAGTCAATGAGATCCTCATGAGACGTGCATAAGTGTAACCTCTGAAATGACCTCCTGATTCATTTTGAAATCTCTTAGCCATAAAAACTCATTTGTATTTATTATTTCTCCCTTTTGGTCAAGGTCTTTTTCCAAATGCACTGCTAGCTGACTTGGTAATAATTTCTCAGTGCCAGGGAGGCTTATTTCCTGGGGTCGTGTCCCTATGCCGGGGGCAGAGGGGGAGGTAATGAGTTTATATGCTGAGTTTGGCTTAGAGAGAGGCCACAGTTGAGCAACAACTTGGCTTTCAAGAGGTAACTCTTAGGCAACATATAATACTAGGGTATGTTTTAATTTCACAAGAACAAGGTTCATAAGTACAAACATCAATATCAAGGGCCTGGTGTATTGGTCTGTCCTACTTCATTAGTCACTGTCCATGTACTCTAGGAATTCTTGCCACTCTATTAAAGAATGTAGCAGGACCCTCCAGGATGGGAATTCAATCTTTTGTCAGTTATTGTAATGGTCTTCACCCACTGAGACAGTACCCCATGACCAGTTGAACACATTCATTTTCCATAGAAGCATGCCTCATGTACAGCTCTCCCTACACATCCCCACAGCACTGACACCCCACACCAGTGATCCTCCCCTGCCCCAGTTACAACTCTTCTGTAATCAAAATCTCCCCCAAAACAAAGTAAAAAAAAAAACATATAAAAATGCAATATGATATACACTTAGGTATATCATATTTAAACAGCAGAAAACCAAAGACAAAGAGAAAATCCTGAAAAAAGCCGGAGGAAAAAAGCCACACTTTACCTATAGGGGAACAAGCATAAAAATTACATGGTTTGCATAAAAATCCATGCAAGGAAGAAGAGAGCTGTGTGAAATACTTCAGGTGTTAGAAGCAAAAACTACCAACCTAGAATTCCACATTGGGCCAAATTATCCTTCAAAACAAACATGGGGTGGGGGTGGGAGGGAATGTAACCATGGACCATAGTAGACTTATTATTATTGTAGTAACAGAAGAACTTCTAATATTTATATAAAGATAGTGGTTACCAGAGTTTCTGAGGGGAGGGAGAGAGAAGAATAGGTGTAACATAGGGCATTTTTAGTCTTTGGAATTGTTTTGTATGATTTTGCAACGATGAATACAGGCCGTTATACATTCTGTTAGAACTTATAAAATTGTATGATGAAAATTATATGCCATGGTTAATATCAGTGCTTCAATATTTGGTCATCAATTGAAACAAATTTCCCATACTCATGTAAGATGTTATTAATAGGGAAAATGTGAGAGGGGAGAGTGTAGGGTATATGGGAATCCCTTATATTTTCAATGTAACTTTTCTGTAGTCTAAAACTTCTTTAAAAATAAAGTAAAAAAAGTATACTAGTGATATTTAAAAGTGGAGTTTTATTAGTTTTAATGTCTAATATATATGCTAGGGCATTCACTAAATAATTTTTTTTTAAGTATGATATACTAAGAGAAGAGAGAAAATGAAATTATATATAAATCTCAGTTAAAACCAGAGAAGGCAGACTGATTTAAAGGTTAGACATTAAATATATAATTAAAATTAAAAATCTAAAGGGAAGATTTTAAAAAATGAAAAAAAGGCAAGTGTAATGAATGAAAAAATTTCAAAAATGGTATGCGATAAAACAATGATATCAATAATAAATTCAATTTTGGATGGACTAAATACATCAATTAAAAGGGACTGTCAGAGTAGATAGAAAGCAAGACCCTACTATAGGTTGTCTAGAAGAAACCCACTTTAAATATAAAGATAAATACAGATAAATTAAAATAAAGGGATAAAGAAAGTTATCCCATGCCAACACTAATCAAAAGAAATTCAGAGTAGTTATATTAATTTCATACAAAGCAGATTTCAGAATAAGGAAAATAATCATAGAAAAATTGGGGGATTTCATAATGATAAATGGGTCAGTTCTATAAAAAACCATAAATGTATAATAGTGTGTATCATCAGTACACCTAACAACAGAGTTTCAAAATATGTGAGGCAAAGACTGATAGACGTGAACAGATAAATGGACAAATCTATTATACTTGGAGACTTCATCACATTTCTTGCTATAATTGATGTACCCAGCAGGCAGAAAATAAATACAGGCATAACTGAATCAAAATCCATCATCAATTAAATGGACCTATTGAAATTATAGACTTCTCCATTCAACAACATCAAAATATATATTCTTCTCAAGTTCTCATGGAAAATTTACCAGGTCTATTAGTCAAGGTTCTCTGGAGAAACAGACAAACAGGAAATATGTTTATGTGTGTCTGTGTGTGTGCATGCATATGTTTATGTATGTGTGAGGGGCAGTATATATTATACTGTGAGGGCCTACAAATGTGAAATATGTAGGGTAGACTAGAAGGCTGGAAATTCTAATAAGAACTGATGTTGAAGGTTTAAATCCAAAATCAACAAGGGGGTCCTGCAGGATAGAACTTCAGAGAGGAATTAATATTGTAGTCTTGAGGCAGAATTCTTCATTTTTTGGAATCCTCAGTTCTTTGCCCTTAAGGCCTCCAACTGATTGGATGAGGTCCACCCCCTTTACTGAGGGTAATCTCCTTGATTAAAGTCAACTGAATATAGATGCTACTCACATCTACAAAATACATCCATAGCAACATCTAGGGCATTGTTTGACCAAACATCTGAACATCATAAGTTAACCAAGTGGACACATAAAATTAACTATCATGCCAAGATAGATAACATTTTGGACCACAAATCCACTTAAAATTTTAAATGCTAGAAACCATACAAAGTAGCTCTCAGTGCATAATAGAATTAAATTAGAATCAATAGAAAACATAGAACTAGAAATATCACAACATATTAGGAAACTTACAAACTTCTAAATAACACATGGTTCAAAGGAGTGCCAAGAGACATTAAAAAATATTTGAAATAAATGAAAATGAAAAAAAAACATCAAAATTTGTGGGATACAGTGAAAGCAATGTTTTGAGAAGAATTTATAGAACTGAATGTATATATTAGGAAAGGAGAAGAACCTAAAATTAATCTAAACTTCTACTTGATGAAATATAGAAAGAGATCAATTTAAGCACAAAGAATAAAAAATAAAAAAAATAGCAGAAATCAATGAAATTTAAAACAAGAATTCAATAGATGAATTCACTTCCAGCCAGGCAAAAAAGAGAGGTAGTTACAGACTACTAACATCAGAAATGAAAGAAGGGCCATCACTATTGATCACTATTGGTCCTATAAGCATTAAAAGAATAATAAAGGAATATATATCCTAAAGGAATATTATCCATGCTCACAAGTTTGGTAACTTAAATAAAATGTCCATCTCCTTGAAAGACACAAAATTCTAAATTGCATTCAAGAAGAATGAGATTATATGAACCGGCCTATAACTATTAAAGAAATTGAATCAATAATAAATAACCTTCAGAAGAGAAAGTACCAGGCCCAAATAATTTCACTGCTGAATTCTACCAAACATTAAAGGAAGAAATAAAACTATTTCTATACAAACTCTTCCAGAAAATAGAAGAGGAAGGAATACTTCCTAACTTAATCTATGAATCCAACATACTAAATGCTAGCATTAACCTTATACTGAAACCAGAGAAATTCATTATAAGAGAGAGGAAAAACTATAAACCGGTAACGTTTATGAACATAGATACAAAAGTCCTAAACAAAATATTAAAAAATAAAATCCAACCATGTATAAAATTAATTATACTCCACAACCAATTGATATTTATTCCAGGTAGGCAAAGTTGGTTGAACATTCAAAAATCACCAATGTAATCAATTCAACATATCAACAGGTAAAAATGAAAACCTATATGATCATATCAACTTACACAGAAAAAGTATTTTAGAAAATTCAAAAGCATTATTATAGAAACTCTTAGCAAACAAAGAATAGAGCAACTCTTCCTCAACTTTGTAAAAAAAAAACACTTAGCAAATACCCTACAGTTAACATCTCAGTTAATGGCGAGAATCTATGTTTTCTCCTAAGACTGGGAATAAGGCATGTCTGCCGTGTCTCACCACTCCTATTCAATTCTACTGGAAGTCCTAGCTCTGGCATTCAGACATAAAAGGGAAAAAAAAGGCACAGTTTGGAAAGGAAGAACTAGACTTCCTTCATTTACAAATTACAAAAATGTATATTTAGAAAATTTTAAATAATCAATAATAATTTTTAAAAAACTACTGGAACTAGTAAACAAATTTAGCAAAATTGCAAGATACAAGATTAATTACTCTCCTATATACCATGAATGAACAATTGGAATTCAAAATTAAAGACACAATATCATTTACAATAGCACCAAAATAACAAAACTACTTAAATATAAATCTAACCAAATATATAGAGTATTAGTACGCATAAATAGACAAATCTTTAGTGAAAGAAATCAATTAAGGTCTAAAAAATGGAGAGATATTCTGTGTTGAAGGATTAGAAGATTGGATATCATTTAAGATATCAATTCCTCCACATTTAAACTAGAGAATTTATACATTTACAATAAAACTTCTAGCAAGCTATCTCATAGATATAGACAAATACATTCTGAAGTTTATATGGAAAGACAAAGGACCTAGAATAGTCAAAACAATACTAAAGAAGAATAAAGTTAGAGGACTCACACCACCCAATTTCAAAATGTAATATAATGCTATAGAAACTAAGAAAGTGTGGAATTTTTAAGGAAACAGACACGTAGAAAAATGAAACCAAGTGGAGAGCACAGAAAAAGATATACAGAAGCACATTCAAGTGATTGTTGATAAAGATGCAAAGGCATTTCAGTTGAGAAAGAATAGTCTTTTCAACAAGTAGTGCTGGAACACATGCATGTCCCTATAAATAAAAAATCAAAATCACAGAGAAACCATATACCTAATACTTAACTCAAAATGGATTGTAAAATCAATGTAAAATGTAAGACTATAAAACTTCTAGAAGAAACATGGGTTTGGTAATGCATTGTAGAAACAACACCAAAATAATATCCATGAAAGAAAAACTAACTGACAAGCTGGATTTTATTAAAATTAAAACCTTCTACTCAGCAAAAGACACTGTTAAGAGAATGAAAAGCAAGCCACAATCTGAGAGAAAATATTTGCAAAGCACATATCTGATAAAGGTCTTAGATCCAAAATGTACAAACAATTCTTAAAACTTAACCATAATAAAAATTACAATACTAAAAAAAAACTTAACCATAAGAAAACAACTCAAATTAAAAATGGACAAAAGATCTAGACATACACCTAGCAAAAATAGTGTGCACAAGCAAATAAGCATATGAAAAGAAGCTCAACAACATTTGTCATTAAGGAGATGCAAATTAAAAAATAATGGAATGCTACTACATATTTATTAGCATAGTTAAAATTCATAAAAATATTGACGATACCAATTGCTAGTAAAATATAAAGCAATAGTCACTCTCCTGCATTGTTGGTGGAAAGACGAAAAGGCACAACCATTCTGGAATTATTTGGCAGTTTCTTATAAAGCTAAATGTAACCTTACCATACAATCCAGCAAGAACACTCCTAGGTATTTACTCAAAGGATTTGAAAACTTATTTTCGTACTTCATCCTGCACATGAATATTTGAAGCAGCTTTAAAATCACCAAAACTTGAATAAACCAGATGTCCTTCAATAGGTAAATGAATAAACAAACTCTGTCACAGGCTTATAATAAAATACTATTTAGCAATAAAAAGGCATGAGCTATCAAGGCACACAAAGATATGGGAGAATCCTAAGTGCATGTTCTTAAGTGAAAATATATAACCTAAAACGGTGCATTCTATATGATTCCACTTCTATGGCATTCTTGAAAAGGTGTGGCAAACAGATCAAGTGTTGCCAGGGGCTGGTGAGTAGGGATGATTGAAGAACAGGGAATTTTGTAAGGCAGTTAAACTATTATGGATGATACTCTAATGGTAGTTACTTGACATTATGCATTTGTCAAAATTCATAGAACTTAATACTACAAAGAATAAACCATAATGTATGGAAATTGAAAACAAAATGAAGGATGTTGAGAGATCCCAGCATGGAATGCAGAAAGTCTTAAAGCAATCCAACTATACCACAAAAGTTTGAAAAACCTCACTGAAGTGGTTGAGGCTGAGGGAATAGGTGCTGACCTAAGTGAATTTGGAGGTAAGTAGTGTCTGAAAAACCATAAGTTACATCAGCACACTACTCTAATGAATAAAGTTACCTCTCAGTGGAGTATGGGTTAACAATTATGTAGCCACTATACAAGCACACTAGAATTGAAAAAGTAAGTAAATTAGTGACAGATGGAGGGAACCAGATTTCTCACTGTTGGAGTGGGAGGTTACAGATAAGCAAGTTGAGAAGGCTATGGGGTAATGGATTAGATTTGAAGACATAAGAATTAACTCTTGTTTAGATTAATATAGATGCAGATGGCTACACAGAAATATTTGTAGATATGTATATAAACATACGTACGTTAATACACACTCACAACATGCATGTATATATGCTCCGTCAGCTGAGAGGGCATACAATCAAAGATGCCCCAGTAGCAACAAACTTACTTAGCACCCATATCTTGGTTTTTAATGCTACTTTACAATGAAAGCAATCAGAGCTCCTTGGATAAATGGGTGATTCTATGAAAGGGATAGGAAATATACAAGATGATCCTGGAGCATCTTGTAATGCCAGAATTAAGAAAGTGTGAACACACACACTCCCATATTCAAATATGGGAGTATGTCAAAGGGACACAGGAACTAACTGAAAGAACTCCCAATGACCAAAGCTGGAAAATTTGTGCAACAAAATTTAATAAAGTAGTATCAGACTACAACACAAAGTATAAAATAAATATCTATGATTCCATGTTGACATAAATAAATGATTGGATGAATTAAATAAATGGGGAGCATAGACAAATGCCCCCTAAAGAAGAATTTTAAATAATTTATGTAGATACTCCATCCTCAATGGGATGAATGTTAATTGAACATAGTGGCTTCATTCTAAAGAATATAATATAAAAAGATGAAAAGAAAAGTAATTTTACAGCAGAAAACTGATAAACACAGCTTCAGTCAGGTCATCAAGGTCAAAATCCACATTAATAGTATGGACCCCTGATATGACAGGATGAGAATTCCATTTTACCTCTGTGGTATTCCTCCTCCAAACCCATGACCCCCATCTAATCATGAGAAACAAAATTGCTTTTTTAATCCTAATTGAAGGACATTCTACAAAATATCTGACCAGTCCTGCTCAAAATTGTCAATGACATCAAATCAGGAAAGTCTGAGAATCTGTCACAGACCAGAGGAGCCTAAAGAGACATGATGGCTAAATGCAGTGTGTTACTATAGATGGGATCCTAAGACAAAAAAAGGACATTTGGTAAAACTATAGAAATCGGTGTAACGTATGGACTTTGGTTAGTAATAATATATTGATACTGGTTCATTAACTGTATCAAATATACCATATTAATGTAAGATGTCAATAATAGGGAAAACTGGGTGTTGGGATGTGGGGACACTCTGTACTAGCTTCACAATTTTTTTGTAAGCCTAAAACTATTCTAAGACAAACATTTATTTTTAAAAACCCATACATAGGAAAAAGACATGAAGGAAAGACATAAACATTTAACAATGTTTATTTTTATATAAAAAGATTAGATTGTATATATGGTATCAATAAAAATTAACCTAAAAATCCTTGAAACGATACTACACGAACAGTGGACCTTAAATTAATCCATGGATGTTAGTTAATAGAACAATTATAAAAAACGTGCTATCATCGATTGTAATATGCCACAGAAATGCATAGTGTTGGTGGTGGAGTGATGTATGAGAATCCTTTATTTTATGCATGATTGTTCTGTAATCCCAAAATTTCCCTAATAAAGAAAAAAAAATTTTTTAATTATGGATGTTTTCGTCTTTAAATTTTCTGTTTTCTAAAGTTTGTCCAGTAACTGTCAATTTTATACAAAGAGTTTAATAAGGGGTGACAACAAACATAATTTTCAAGAAATTTGCCATTTGTGTGTGTGTGCATGGCCTTGACTAGGTTCCTTGACTTGCTGAAACAATTTCCTTTGCTGTACTAGGAAATAGAGTAATATGATTCTGTAGATTCACTCGTCTCACCTGCTATTGTATACTCAATGTAGAGAACTGACTTCAGGGATTGCTGGAGCAGCATCTCCTAACATCTCCATCTTTCTGCTGAAAACTTCTTAAAACAATTGCAACTTCCTCTCTAGTGAATTCCCGTTTTACTTTCAGAGCTCAGCTCAAATGTCACATTTTGAAGAGAATGCTCCTTGACTACTCTATCCAGTTCATACTTCCTTATTAAATACCCTCCTGTCCCCATATAATCTCACTTCATAGAACTTATCTAAATTGTATTAATTTATTGTAAAATTAGTTGCTTATGTCTGTGTCACTTACTTGAGTGTAGGTTCCTATGGGAAGCAACCATGTCTATCTTGTTCACTCGCTACTATCAGGGACTTAATTATATTATATGCTGATCAATAATTGTTGATGTCATTCTTAAGTTCTTAGAATAAAATGGGACACGTCAATTTACTCATCTGTTTAAAATGGGTATGACAATGTAATCTACAACTTTGGATTAATATGGTAAGAATAACAATCATGTGTTTAAACTCCTGAAAAGTTTTGCAAATGTTATAATTAATTTACCATTCCGATTTAAATAAAATTTTAAAAACCTGATCTTTTCTTTCCGTGGTATACAGTCAGCAGAGAAGAAAAAAAGCTAAACAAGCAAATGGTTGGTGCAGAAGATGCATATTCTATTAACTAGAGTAGGGAAATGTGATTGCCGAGGTTTATAAATGCCTTAAGCAAATTTCCATTATCATTCATGTGATAGAAGAACCAGATTCTGTGGCCACTGGGAGGACCAAATGACCCAGGCTTTGGCAATCATAATGCCAAATCCCCTAGAAAAAATTATCCAAGAAATATGTACATAACTCAAGCAGAGCCAAAGAAAGGTTTTCCTTGGGCTTGATATATATAGGCCTGCAATAAATTATTTATTTTTTACTCTATATCAGAGCTATCACTGGTCATATTCATAGCTACATAAAGAAGGTCTGTCTTCAGAAGTAGAGGATGAAACCAATATGTAGAGGAAAAAATAGAAAAGTGCAAGTGTGAGCTATGCAAGGAAGGACAAATAAGAGACTACAACTGCACAGAGGGAAGAATCTTTTAAAGATCAATCGAGAATCTGGGATTATTGGTTGATTATGAACATGGACCAGATTCTGAAAATTTGGTCTTAGCCAGGACAGCAGCTGCTGCTAGGAAATGAAGAGCCTGCATGGTTTTGTTTTCCATATAAGGCAGGAGTGGTATGGAGATTTGAGGGGCCTCAAATGCAAGGCTGATTTTCCTCAGAAGTTATTTTCCAAAGATATGCTGGGCAATAGCATACAAACCAAGGCAAAAAAATATGTATTTAAAAGCTAAGAAGAAATGTCCATAGTTTCATGGTGCTTAGGAGAAAAAAGGCATACCAGGGATCTGGACACTGAGATCATAATAGATAAGAATTGAAAGCCATGGAGGAGAACTGACACTGATAATTTACACAAATTAGTTTACCCTGAGGCACTTTCTGATTTTTCGTAGCTAAATGCTATTAATCCAGTTTTGACTCTTGGAGGAACCATAACTAAAGGATAGAGAATCTACTGGAGTTTTGCAGTCACAACTGGAGTGACAAATTGGGAGACTTATAATGCCTTAAATATACAGCTGATTTCCAAGTCAAAAAGTTTCCCTAAGGCAAAAATCTTTGAAGAGCAGAGCAGAAATCTCTTGAAGCTGAAATGACAAAACCCATCAGGGTCTCTATTGAAAACACTGAGACCCATGTCCTAGAAACAGGCAACTCAGAAGTAGAATGAATCTTGCTCATTGAAATCCAACTATTATCAGATAAATATGATCAGCTCCTCATTCTATTTGCCTTCAATGAAAAGAGTTAACAACCTGGTGATAGTTATCATCTGGATCCTCTTAGATTTTTGTTTAACTTTTTAATACAAAACAATTTGTAAGAACATTTGGTCAGTAAATAAACAAACAAAAAAACAGACAGTAGAAGTAATCCCACAAGTGACCTAGGTATTAAAATTATTGACCAGTAACTTTAAAATCACTATTGTTAATGTTTTTTTTTAAATTTAGAGAATGAACTATGTAGATGAATTTCAAAAAAGGATTAAGATTCTAAAAAGTGATCAAATGGGAATTTTGAAACTAAAAAATAAAAACAATATTTGAAATTAATATTTTATGGGTAGGTTCATAAAGATACTTTTCAGATAAAAAGGTAAAATTATGATTCTCACACAGATGTAGAAATTGAGCATGTATTAAAAACTTTGTTTTGCTCATTAATCGGTGAGGGGACGAAGCATATTATAACAGGTTCAAAGGAAAAGTTACGAAGCACAAATTTATATAGAGAAAATAAATCAAATTGCAAATGGAGTCAAAACTGGGTTTTTTGTTGTTGTTTTGGGTGGGAATCAATCAACATTATATTGGATGAGCTAGAGTTTCCATATCCACCAACTATCTTCATTCTACAAAGATGTGAAAAACAGCAAAGAAAATGAATAAGGCTAGAACCAAACAGCCTGGAAGAACGTATTGCGGATAATGCATAGTTTTTCATTGAAGGTCTACATTTTTTCTACAGGTTTAAGAGCAGATTTGACATAGAAAAAGAGAGGCTTAAGAAACAAGAATACAGGTAAGTAGAAAATATCAAAATAATCAAAATTAAAACACTAGGGAATACAAGGCACATATGGGACATGCTCAAAATGATCTAATATGTCTACAGAGCCCCAGGAGTACAAACTCAAAAAATAATTCAGAAGCATTATTTAAAGATTGAATGGTCATACATTTTTTGAAATCGATGAAATATATGAATTCACATATTCAAGAAGATCAGCCAATCCAGGCAGTATAAGAACAGATAAAGCAACACACATATGTACACATACACACCCCTAGGAAATTCATAGTAAAACTGATGAAAATCAATAAAAACACAGTTTTAAAAGTAGCCAGAAGAAAAAGACATACCATTTTCCAAAGAACAATGAGGCAGACAAGTGACTTCCCAACAGAAGCAATAGAAGTCAGAAGGCAACACATAATGTCATTAAAGTGTTGGGAACAGCCACTGAAAATATACTTAAAAAATAAAGTTGAAGTAAAGATGTTTTGAAAAGTACAAAATTTAGGGAATTCATCACCATCAGCACTTATTTTTTAAAATGCTAAAAGGAGTTTTTTAAACAGAAGGAATATGATCCAAATCAGAAACATAAAAGGCAACAAAGAATGCAGAACAGAAGAAAGAGTAAATATACAGTTAAATATAAATAACTGTTTAAATATCTATTTGGTTAAATATAAATATTGGCTATAATAAACAATTCTGGTAGTTTCATCTGAATTTTATAATCTGTGTCTAATTCAAATGCATTAAAGCAGCAGTGTAAAAGGTGGGGAAAGTAAAACAGATTTTTCAAGAAAGTAACAAAAAGAGGTGGAATGAAAGAACAACAACAGAAAGCAGAAGATAGAAAGATAAAGGAGAGAAAAGAAATAG
>JAQZBX010013854.1:0-39330 GCA_029593785.1 Cabassous unicinctus | reverse complement strand
AAGGTACAAGCAGTGTACTTTGCCCTATGTTTTTCTTTGATCCTTTAAAAACTTAATTTTTTTAATCAACTTTATTGAAAGAATTTATATAATAAGATGTATCCATTTCAGGTATACAGTTTGAGTTATTATGGATATATTCACCTGTTTAACCACCACCAAGAAATAGAACATCTTTAATATTGGGTTGTTGTTGGGTTTTGTCACTGCCATTAGAAAGACTGTAGCATTACCTCTGTTTTTATAGGCATTCTGGTCACCAACTCAGGGCAATAGTATTATTCCAAAGCATATGAGAATCTTGCTCTTACTTCCTCCTTCCATTTAGCAGTGTTAAGTCCTGCCAGAAGCACTATTGTCTCCCCAATGTACTAACACAGGCATACAGCCTTATTGCTTATATCCCTTTTCATTGACTAAGGTTTTGCCTAGGCAAGTAGCAATAATCATGGTACATTACTTGTTGCTTTGGATTATAGAAGGAGAGGAGAGAGATTGCCACGAGAAAAGTGGGAAAGGTGCCCAGCTACTCCTCGTGAAAGGAGCAGGAGTTCATTTCCTGCACACATTCAAAGAAATTAAGAATCAGCACATGTACCTTGTACAGTTTACTTAAAGATACCTTAAAACAGATTTGAAATGCTTTATACCACTTTATACTTTACATAGTAAAATACTTATTATAAAAACCGAGATATGATATAATTCAGTGTGAAGGTTGTTTTATGTCAATATACCAAAAGGGAATTTTCCTTTTTGTGCAAAAACCAATCTGAACACTGATGGTTAATGTGTCCATGTCTAACAGGTGTGTATATGTGTTTATATAAACATATGTTGGTGCATATATAATGTACAATTACAGAGACAAGGGATGTTAGAAGAAAATTCAAAATCTTTTTAACATTTGAGAAAAGTGGGAAATGAAGACTCATCTTCCCAGAAAATACATTTTAGTGGTATTACAACACTTTGTATTCCCCTTTAAATAGATCTGCTTAATTTTTGCATTTGTGTGAAGAATTCCTTTTATAAGTTCTTCAAACTTATGTTACATGCTTTGAAATTTTTCTTTTTCTTTTACATGGGGGACCTCAAAGGCATCTACATTCCAGATGGCAATCTTGCTTCAATACAACACTGAAGATGCCTATACTGTACAGCAGTTGACTGATAGCACACAAATTAAAATGGTATTCTTATCTTTTTACAATCTCTATATTGTATCAGGTTGTGCTTCTGTTATTCTTGAGGATATTTGGGAATAGTTTGGGGAGAGGACATGGTGTCTTCGATTTGAGATAGACATTTGCCTTGTGAATATGGACTATGCTGTTTTCCAAGATTTTAGTACATGTTACAGAAGGCTTTATTTTTTAACTTAGTGTAAGCCATATTTGCTTTTCTCATACTCGCTTAACCAGTTCTTAATCCTTTTACTGGGTAGGTTTTTCTTGCTAAGCTAAAGTTTTCACATCGTTTTAACATTATTTTTCTTATTATATTTTTAAACTGAGATATAATTCACATAACATAAAACTTCTCCTAACATAAAATGCACCGTTTTAGTTTGCAATTCAGTGGTTTTTGATATATTCACAAGGTTGTACAACCATTACCATTATCCAATTCCAGAACATTTTTAGCCCTGGGTTGGGGGTGGTGGGGGGACAGACACACATACCAATTATCAGACACTACTCCCTGCCCCCAGCCCTTGGTAACCACTAATCTACTTAACTCTATGGATTTGCCTATTGTGGACATCTCATATCAATGGAATCATATGAAATCTGTTTTTTTATGTCTGATTCTTTCACATAGCATAATGTTTTCAAGATTCATTCATATTATAATATAGGTATCATTGCTTCATTCTTTATGTCTGAATAATATTCCATTGTGTGTGTATACCACATTTTGTTTATCCATTCATCAATTGATAATCATTTGGTTTGTGTCTACTTGTTCAACCTTTTGAGAAACTGCCAAGCTGTTTTCCACAGTGGCTGTACCATTCTGCAAGCCCACCAGCAACATATGAGGATTCCAGTTTTTCCACCTCCTCACCAGCACTTATTCTAGCCATCCTAGTGGGTGTGAAGTTTGTGGTTTGATTTCCATTTCTCTGATGACCAGTGATGTAGAATATCTTTTTATGTGCTCATTGTCCATTCATGTATCTTCTGTGGAAAAATATCTGTTTAAATCCTTTGCCTATTTTTAAATTATTTGTCTTTTTATTGTTTATAACTTAATACTTTAATTATATATTTTATATATTCTAGATACTGGACCCTTATCAGATTTTATGCTGTGCAAATAATTTCTCCCATTCAGTGGGTTGTCATTTCATTTTCTTGATTGTGCCCTTTGAAGTACAAAAGTTTTGTATTTTGATGAAGTCCAATTTATGTTTTTACTGCTGTTGCTTGTGGTTTTGTTTTCATATCTAAGAATCCATTGCCTAATTCCAAGGTTATGATGATTTCAATCCCTTTGTTTCCTTCTAATGGCTTAGTTTTAAGTCTTCAGTCCATTTTGAGTCAATTTTTGTGTATGGTACGAGATTGTGTCCAACTAAGTACATCGCCAGTTGTCTCAGCACCATTTGTGGAAAAGACTATTTTCACCCTGTGAATGATACTTGGCACCCTTGTCCAAAATCAATTGATCATAAAGATTTGGGTCTACTCGATTCTCAATATAGTCCATTGATCTATATGTCTGTTAAGCCAGTGCCACCCTGTGTTGTTCCCTATAGCTTTGTAGTAAGTCCTCCAACTTATTTTTTTTTTCCCCTGCTATTCTGGTTTCCTTGCATTTGCATATGAATTTTAGGATCACTTTGTCCATTTCTGAAAGAAAGGCAGTTGGGATTTTGATAGGGATTGAATCTATAGATTAATTTGGGGAGTGTTGCCATATTATCAATATTGTCTTCCAATTGATAAACATAGGATGTGTATTTATTTAGGTCTTTAATTTATGTCAGCAATGTTTTATAGTTTTCAATGTACAAGTCTTGCACTCTATAGTTAAATTTATTTCAAAGTAGTTTATTCTTTTTGATGCTATCCTAAATGAAATGGTTTTCTTAATTTCATTTTCAGATTGTTCATTGCTACTGTGAAGAAATACAACTGATTTTTTAATATTAATTTTGTACCCTGCAACCTTGCTGGACTCATTTATTAAAGTTTTTTGTGGATTCTTCAGGGTTTTCAATATATGAAATCATGTCATCTGCAAATACATGTTGTTCTGCTTCCATTCCAATCTTGATGCCTTTTTTTTCTTGCCTTATTACTATGGCTATAACCTCCAGTACAGTTATATGGAAGTGGCGAGAGCAGTCAACTTTGTCTTGTTCCTGATCTAAGGGTGAACACTTTCAGTCTTTTACCATTAAGTATTGTATTAGCTGTGGGTTCTTTGTAGAATCCCTTTGAATCACATTGAGGAAGTTCCCTCTTTTTCTAGTATGTTTAGTGATTTTTAATCAGGAAAGGGTATTTTATAAAATGCTTTTCTCCATCTATTGAGATGATCATGTTTTTTGTTTGATTTTGTTTTTTACATCAACCTTGTATTCCTGGGATAAATCCCACTTGGTTTGGTATGTAATAATTTCTATATGCTGCTGGATTTGGTTTGCTAGTATTTTGTTGAGAATTTTTGGATCCATGTTCATAAGGAAAATTTGGTTTATAGTTTTATTTTCTTGTCACGTCTTTTCCTGGTTTTTGTATTGGAATAATACTGGCCTCAGGTTGAATTATAAAAGTCATTTATTTTTTAATCACTCTTTAAGTTAGTCCCTAAAACATATTCAAAATCTAATAACAAAACTGGTTTGCTCCTCTGCACTTAGGAGTCTTTTTTCATTCCTACTTACCATATCAGAATGAGGAGATTATGTTTTGTTGGAGGCTTAATGTGCCTCCTAGACACAAGCACCGGTTGGTATCTGCTTTACAGAGCTGGCGGCTACATCTGTTTGAATCTTTGATTAGCTTTATAAAAGCAAATCTCCCTTCTGGGGAGGCTCCGGCTCTTTCCGCACTATCCAGTGTCCTGATATTGCTCAGTCAGATTTGGCTCATGAAGTGAAATTGATATGTCACCCCTGTTCTAGACTACTCAGGGACCTCCTCTCCCACATTTATGCCATCAGAGAAGGATGCAGAGCAACACGGAAGGGGGTGCTGTCACAAAAGAGGGCATGACCACAGAAGGGAGTGCCATCACAAAAGGGGTGCAGTGTTCTAATCCTCCCTATTTGGGAGTTCTGGCCGAATTACTAGGTTAGAGGCATCTCACTTTTACAACTTTAACCCTGTACTTTTTGACCAGAATGGACAGGACCTTGTATCCTTGGTAGGATTTCTCATGCATTTAGGAACCACAGGTGATTGTGTAAGTGCCTTTTAAGCTGAAGGTGTTCTTTGATTTCATGGAATCATAAAGCTGTAAAGCTAAAGGTGATCTGAAACTACCACTACCCCTTCGTTTTACAACTGAGGAAACAGGCCCAGAGAGACCACATAATGTACTGAGAGTCAAGAACAGAGGTCTCTTGCAGCTCGGCCCCATCCATGTTGAGGAACATAAAGTTATTTCCAGTGATGAGAAAGCTCTTTTATATTTTTTTTTGCAGTGATCAGTATACAAGATGAGTTGTCAGACTCCCTAAGGGAGTGGATAGACTCCCTTAGGTTTAATATTAAAGAAATCAGTTGTACACAATTAATATTATTTTCATATAGCATGATCACTTTTTGTCTAAATTATTAATTATTGTTAAGGCCAGATAGGGGCTGATTTTACTTTCAGAAGTGGGGGGAGGGTGTTAGAGAACCTCTAAGAAACACCATCTCTCTCTTTCTCCTATTTGGGTGACAGCTGTTTTTCTACAGAAAAGTGGATTCTGGTCTGAGATTGCTACTGCAAAAAAAAAGTGCATTTTCCCTTGAACTTATCATTTTCTCTTTAATTGCAGGATATTTTGGCACAAGTACTACAAATTTTATTGAAGTCAAAGTTATTGGTATGTTTGTGTGCTTTTTATGTTAAGCTAGAAGAAAGTATTTTCCAGAGATTATAATAGTAATGGTGGTTGTTTTTGTTTTTTGTTTTTTTTAATACATATATAGGTCTTGGAAGATGAAAATGCAAATGTTGATGAGGTGGAATTGAAGCCAGATACCTTAATAAAATTATTTCTTGGTTATAAAAAGTAAGGAAAGTCTAATAAATAGATGCCCCTCGACCATAACCTTTACCCTGACACCCCTAGAACATTTACTGGCATAGTTGCAAACTGAGGGAAATCGGGAAACTCAGTGTAAGGCTTGGATAGGGCTTTGATTTGGGCCTTGAACATTTCATTTGATGGTCTCCTCGTTGTTACTCCATTTGATCCTGTTTTGAGTTTTGGGGATTTTTTTTTTCTTTAGTAGATTCCTTGGCAGATAAGTCCTCTTAAATGGCTTTTCTAGAAAGTTTGGACCTAGTTATGTCATAAACAATGTGTTATACTCTCCAACCTCTGTTGAGGAAATCAAAGATTGAAAAATATAAAGAAACTTTTGCCTCTATTTTGCAGTGATTGATAGTGATTTTACTCAATTTTTCTTGACAGTAAGAAATTAAGGGTTAACATCAATGTGCCAATGAAAACTGAACAAAAGCAGGAACAAGAAACCACACACAAAAATATTGAGGAAGATCGCAAACTACTGATTCAGGTGACTGATAGATAAGTGATTGGTTGATTGATTCCCTCACATAGAAGATGGCTTTTTAAAACTGGCTGGTGCTTAGTTCAGATCCTATGTTGTATGACTGGTAAGTAGTTACTAGAATGTCAAATGGTTCTTGTGGTGGTCAGGTGGTGACAAAGCCGTAGATCCAGGGCTTTGTTGTTTGAAGGAGTGAAAGACAAAATAGAGCAATTCTCTTCCTCTAAATGTTGAAAAGAAAGTAAGTTTAAGATAAAACAATATGGAAGATACTTACCTGGCAGGGGAGATACCATGATCACAAAGGTGGTTTTCCCAGGGCGAGGTTGATCCATTGCACTCCGGATGTGCTGACCCCTGCGATTTCCCCAAATGTAGAAATCAACTGCATAATTTGTGGTAGTGGGGGACTGCTCTCCCCTGAAAAAAAAAACAACAATATGGAAGAGAAGGACAATTGTTTAATGGAGGAGTGCAGGCAGTATTGTGGCTTTAAAGATTTTATTTTTTCCCATGTTTAAAATACTTTATAGTTGAGTTAAATTATTAAAATTGCTCATAAGACCAAAAAAATTTTAATGTTTGTTATATTGGATAAAAGAGTGAAAGCATAGGGAGATAGAATTGGCTCCCTGCCCCCTCTCTCACCTATGGTATCTTTGTTCCCTCTTATGAAATGGTAACATTATGCATGGAAATAAAACTGTGGCAACCTTTTTGCTGATTGTCCTTAATTGTAAACAATAAGTTGTTATATCTCTTTCAAACATTTGTTTTTCCTTATTTGGTTATCTAGGCAGCTATTGTGAGAATTATGAAAATGAGGAAGGTTCTAAAACACCAGCAGTTACTTGGAGAAGTGCTAACTCAGCTGTCATCAAGGTTCAAACCTCGGGTTCCAGTAATTAAGGTACAAGAGTTACATAGCAGTAGCTTTTTGCTTATTATTTTAGAAGAGAAAAGGTGTAGAAAAGGGAGTAGATTAGCTGCAGTTTCATGAAAAAGGAAACAGTTTATTCATATGATAGATTTCTTCTAAAGAAAATAGGCTTAATTTTTAACTTTTTGTTAAAGTATATACAGAAACGTATACAAATTATAAGTAGATTATATATATACACACACACACACACACACACACACACACACACACACACACACACATACATCTCCATATACATATTTCACCCAGATCAAGAACTAAAACATTTCCAGCACCCCAGAAACCCACCCCTCCTTTTGCCCCAACTCAACCAGTTCTTGTATTCCCTGTAGAATAACCACCATCATGTATTCTAATTCCTCAAAGTAGTTTTGTTTACTTTTGAACTTTATAAATGGATTAGACATTATATATTTTCCTGCATCTGGTTTCTTTTGTTCATCCATGTTGTAGTGTGTAGTAGTAGTTTGTTCATTTTTGTTGCTATTTAGCTATTCTATTGTATGAACATAAGGCAATTTATTTACCTACTCTACTGTTGATTGACAAACTTGTTTCAAGTTTGGGGTTGTTTAAAATAGTCGCTAAATGGGTTTTTCCCTTTATAAAACTAATTGGGTAAAATAGCCAGTGGAGAACTTCATAGGGTAGCAACTGACAGGTGACTCCCGACAAACAGCAAGCACCAGTAATAGCTCCTGGGATTACATTTCACACACTGGTGCTGGTTGGTTAGTGCAGATTCAGGGAGTTCTCCACGACCTTGTTTCCTGATAATGACATCCTCAGGGAACACAAGAGTCCTGTCCCAGGGGTAACCAGACTTTGGTGGAAAGGGGGATTCTAAAGTATCTGACCCATTCCTTGGGTAAGCGCTGGATGTGGCTTCCTGGGGCTGGCTCAGAAGTCAGCAGTATGTCTGGGAAGAGACCAAGGTTGTTCTTGTCCAGAGAGCCATTGTTAGTCACTCTCTGTATTTTGACAGCTTGGTTCTCCCTGGGGTCCCAGAACAGTTAGTGGGTATGGAAAGGAAGTCATTTTAAGGAAAAGGAAACTGAAGGAGCGCCGATCAGGAATGCAATTATCTCGGTTGCCCGGGAAAGTAAGACTGTATGCTAAACGGATGTATATACAGGGATGAATTTGCTCTGCACTGAGCTCACAAGGTTGGGGAAAAATCCATTGGTGAGGGTGGTCTTAGCCTGGTGGTCTCTGTTCTGATAATAAATTTGTTTTTCTTCCCCTTTCACTACTTCTCCCTTTTTTAAAATAACGTCCAGAAATGCATTGACATTCTGATTGAGAAAGAATATTTGGAGCGAGTCGATGGTGAAAAGGACACCTACAGTTACTTGGCTTAACCCTTCTAGAAGGGTCTGACTGTGTAACCCACAGCAAATAGTTCATGATGGAAAGAATGAAAACTCCAACTTCATAGCAGCCAGCCTGCTGCCATTTGGACCTCCCTTTTTAAAACTGAGACCAAGACTCCCATCAGCTAGTCTCAGATTTACATCGGAACTGCTCAGGATTGATACATTTCAAGTCTGTAAATATGGACACCAACGCCATTTAACCTAATTTAAGAACAGAGGGGAATTGAACCTTCCATGCTGAGGGCTGCATGCTACTGCATTTAAATCAATACATTGGCTACATGACTAACAGCTGTCATCTAAGGCAGCACTTATGTTGGCAGCACTTTGAGAGCAAGTCTGAATGGACCCACGTGTAATCTGCTATGAAAAACCATTTGTATAGTGTGTTTCATTTTTTAATGTGTGGAAATAAAGAAAATTAAAGGATTTCTGTACAAGTCGCATTTGGTTTTAAGTTTTACTAATTTCTATATGTAAATAAAAGATATGATTATGCAAATTTATTTTCCCAGTGTCTTCCTGTAGTCTAAAAGGGCTTTGATTTTTTTAACATTCAGGCTTCTAAGACTTTTCTTCAATGACTTGAATATAGCATGTGAGATTTGATGACAGTGTTGATTCTATTTAACACTAGTGAGGAATAAGCAAACAAATTCTGACAACCCTATGAGGAAACCCTATGAGGAAAGTAGTAGCCCCTTTTTTTATTTATTTATTTATTTATCCCCCCCTTGCTGCTTGTGTTTGCTGTGTCCATTTGCTGTGTGTCTTTTCTGTCTGCTTATCTCCCCCTTGCTGTGAGGTCTTGCTGCATCAGCCCACCACGCCGCGCGGGCCGGCCTGCTCTCACAAGGAAGCGAACCCGGGGCCTCCCACATGGTAAACGGGAGCTCTATCGATTGAGCCACACCCGCTTCCCAGTAGTAGCCCCTTTTAATGGATGGGGAGACTTGAGAGATTTAAGTAGCTTGTCACTAGGAAGTAGAGGCTAGGATTTGAACTTAGGTGACTAGGCCCCAGAATTCATATCCCCTACCGCTCCTGGCTATTTACTTAAGTTAACAGACAGTAATCTATTTTCAGCCAACAGTGTAGTGGAGCCTAGGCACTCATTTTGGTTCTAACCAGTTGCTAAAATAAAAGGACAATTTAAAAACTAATACAGCAGCTTTATTGCTGGTAAAGCTCTGTGGATTAGAGAATGTGGCAAGCCCCCCCTCCTTCCTTGAACACCCTCACTTCCCACCCAGGCACTGTTCCCTTGCTTACTAATGGTGACAGGAGGTAAGGAGCAGCCCTGGTGATGCCTGCCTGGCCCCTGTGGCAGGCAGTAAACAGAGCTGAGAATCGTATGCTTTTGAAGCACCTGCTGGTAAAAGTGGACCAAAGTTACTGGCTGGTAGAAAAGCTGTGAGGATGGAGTGTTTTCCTGTCTTCCAAAGTAGTGGGGCAACACTACACAATATAATTACATAGCACCCTGGGAGCTGTCTCCCTCACACTTTTAATTGTTCCTCAGTGTATATACTTCACTGTAGTTATCTTTCTTTCTTCTACAGTCTCGGTTTGATTATTTACCGTGTCATTCACTACTGAGCCCCTTTTGCAATCACGTCCTGGCTAGATGACAGAAGAGAGAGGGAGGCAAGAGCAGAGACTTTTTCTAGGCTCAGTTCTACCACTTTTATCTCATTAGCTTTATTTTCCTCATAAAAGTTTAAAATACCTCAAGTTTCTTAAGCAATAAATACTTGAATATACTTAGCAAATTATACCTATACTAAGGTCAAAGTAACGAAAAAAGAAAGCATAGTTCAAAAAACAGAGGTTAAATGGTTTTTCAGACCAATCTGGCACTTACCTTTTAAAGATACACTAAATTGATAGTGGTTGACCAAGCGCTTAATGGTCTCAATACTTTTAGTATAGCCTTTTTTCAAAGAGTTATGCAAATTCGCAGTATAAAAAGCAGGAGCATCACCCACTGGACCCTCTCCTCAGTTCTTCACGTGTCCCCAGGGCTCCACAGAGGACAATTTGAAACTGGTCCCATTAATGCCCTGAGAATCTCACAGCTTGCTGTTCCTCAGTTGATTTGCTTGCCTCTAGGACAAGTATGCTGCAAGAAGCACCATGAAGACACCAGCTTGTGTGTCTGAGATCCATCTAGGACAAAAAAAAATATTTTAATGAAATATCACTGGTGTGTATTTCCTCCAGGACCAAGAATACACTTGGGTAAGTGCTTTGGTACTGTGGAAATTAAGAACAGCAAGCAAGGTGACTCTCTGGCCTTCCAAGTCTTTCCTTTTCTCCCCATACTGTGAAGTCTGTTCACATGAGGGTGCTCTGTACTCGTTCAACGAGATTGAGGGCTGGGGTAAATAAGGTAGTGTTAATCCCACATCTTCAAATTCCATACCTCCTGCTCCACATTAAATGGGCAGACGCTTCCATATGGAAGCCTAAAGAAATCATTTCCATTGAACCATGTTTAGGCTCGTGTCCCATACATGGAATAACTTCATTTCTCACATTAAAAATGGAGAGACATTGTATATGGGAATTTTTCAGGATGGCTTATTACAAGTCTTCTGTAGTTGCTTAAAGGCAGGGGCCCTGGTGTTGCTCCGAAAATCCTCTGGTGTGCAGTGTCTATGAAAAGCTTTGCCCTGAGCAGGGATTAGGTGACGACAGCATTATAAACCAACACTAGTAAGTCTGTTTAAGAAAACCATGTGTGCCCAATTCTGAAACCCTTCTTCTCTCCTTCATCAAACTACTTGTAAATTAATTCGATATTACAAATGCAATTTGGCTTTTTGTGGTTACTATTACAGTAGCTACACCTGTGAAAATATTTTACATAGACTTACCCAAGCCCCAAATCAGAGAACTAATCTTCAATTCCCAGAATTGCTATATTATCATTGTCTTTCACCCTTTTTTGAGGATATAGTGGAGCCTCTTTATAAGGCACCACAAATTCCAGGCTGTGGCACTATTTGCTGCTGGATTCTACAGCTGTAGAATGGGTATAGTTTCCCATCCAGAGAATGCTTGCTTCTTGGATTCACTGCCAAAGAGGTTGGAAACTTTATATGACAAAAAAAAATGTATCACAACAAAAATTTACAGTAAATTTAAACCACCTCTTTTATAAATCCACCAATGTTTCATCCTCTTAGAGCAGCAGAAAAACCCCATGTGGTCTAATCAGTACCAGGCTTTGCATTAAGACAAGACCAAATGCATGGTCTCTGTGTGTATCATGTGGTCTGAGGGAATTATTTTCTCTTAGCATGGAACCTCGATCTCTGCAGCCTGCAAGAGCAGCAGATTGTTCTGGTTTATGCTCTAGGTATTATAAAACATCACCTCTGATTTGAATTGTACTTGCTGTAGACTTGGTGGACTGCTGGCTGCACTGAACCTTTGTGAGAAAAGCAGACAAGGATACTGAAACCAAAATTTGGAAATTGATCCTAAATAATAGATGAGGGGAAGAATAGCAACTGTAGGACCAACAGGCACCTGGAATTTAAGATATTTTGAAGAATCACAGTAACTTGGATGTCTGGGTGATTTATCTCATCTTCCCAGTTCTTTGTACCTATCGCATGGTGGGCCTACCAATGAAGTCACTACCAAGTGAGCATGCTTACTACTATACCAGAGTTGAGGAATAAGCAAACACAATGGAATTCCAGTAAGAGGCCAAGGGCAAAGCTCATACAACTTTTAACAGAGAATCGACTCTTATTTTAAAAGACCTATCTACAAGCTTAAATTGTATGACTTAAGTTACATACAGTTTACTTTTGGCGGGGGTGGGCATGGGGGCGCTGTTCAACAAGTCACCCAATGGATATGGTGAAGGTCGGAAATCAGACGAACCAGACAATGGACTTGAACTAAAAATCAGCTTCTAGGTAGGTATTTTTAATTGATTACTTTTATAAATTATGAAATATTCTTGATTGAAATTTGACAAGCTTAACAATGCTGTCTCATAGTAACTTTAAATCGTCTGCACAAGTTAGTCTGTGGATGTGGTGTTACCTATACTGAGATATCATGACACAAACAGCTATGAAGCTTGGAGGGACCAGAGAAATTGACCAAATGGAGAAACTGTTCTAAAGCTTTTGTTGCATGCTGTGCATTAACATGCCAAATGGTGGTCAAAATCTCCATCAATATATCTTTTACCTTTTTGATACTTTTGAGTCTCTGGTACGTTAATCTTACTGAACTCATTGATCCACCTCCCACCTTTTTGAACTTCAGGATGGTTTGGGTGCTATTATCAGGCTGCAATGAGCTCTATGTCAGTGTCAGTACATACACTATTGGGTACAAGCAACCTTTGGTGTATCCTCAACAGGCCCACATGGGATAATGAATAAAGGAGCTCCATTTGCCTATGTCTAAACAAGACCATTAGACCACTTAAAGGAGAACCTACCAAACAAACCAAAGTAACAACCTCTTCTGGGCCTAAATAGCTGCCCTGCTTCACCAGAATCAAGGGAGGAACACTGGAGCTATTGTATCATTCTACTTAAATCAGTTGGCACCTACCCATTGGACAAAGGATGGGGATAGTTAAGAGACATAAAATACATCAGCACTGTCATTGAAAATAACCATGGGGGAGAATGTAAGAATAACAGAAATGAGACTAGGCTTTAGGACAAAGTCTTTTCATTGCCAAAATTAAGTGGGAAATTATTGAGAACTCAAGTTGCAGTAACTTATGCATTGATGTGACAGAAACTAGAAAAATTCTTATGCTTGTAGCATGAGAAAGTAAGGTGAGTTCATTTTACATTTATAAATAAATCCAAATTTTATCTAACTGAAGAAAAGGCAACTACCAAGTAACTACACACCACAAACTGAAGATACAAATAAAACTAGTTTAGTTATACCTCTTTGCGGGTAGTAATCAATCCTAACTTACACTGTTGTATTTCCGAAGGACCATATTTAGGCTAATGGAATTTAAAAAGCTAGGTGGGTTCTTAGAAATCATGTAGTCCAAGTCTGTCTGTCTAGAAACAGACCTAGAGGTTAAGTAATTTTCACAAGGTTAAATAGCTGACTGGGACATAATCCACTCAGATCTCTTGCATATGAGTTCAAGTCCTTTACCCTGTAAATCCCTCAGATGCATAGTACACTTAGTGCCTATTAAGAAGTAGAAAAAACCCTTATTACTTAAGTGACTCAATTTGTGGAAAGACAATTGAAAGCCAAAGGGGTTAAATTTAAGAGTTTGTTTTTCCATTAGAAACAATCCTTTTCTAAAATCATTTGATGAAGCTGTATGATGACTCAACAACAAGGAGAAGTTCAAGTATTCTTTATTCAAAGTTGAAAAATGTACCACACTGCATTACTGCAAAATTTCATTGGTACAAAACACTTTGCAGCTGGTGAGAAGGCAATAAAAAGATGATTTTTAAACTCATTACTATAAATTATTCTTATACAGTACTTTTTGCAAATTCAGAATTTCAAACTGCATTTAATTTTTCTTAATTGCCCACAGTACTAGAGGTTCCAGAAGCTAAGGCAGCCGTTTCAGAGGAGGAGGGGGAAGACGAGGTAGTAGATGTCAAGGGATTTCCATTTCTCTTTCAATGCCCACATACTTCAGGGCATCAGCCTGGCTGTATCTGAAACAACATGAAAAAAGGAATGACCACATACCAAGCCTGCTTAATTTAGTGGGTGCATGCATAAAGAATGCCTACTACTATGACTGGTAAAATTTCTAGTTGAGAAGGTAAGAGGGTTTTGAACTGGACAGTTCTGTTCTCTGCAATCATTCTCATAGCCTTCTACCGAAGATCAAGGAGGGACAAGCCCAGTTTTCCCCTCTAGCCTCTGCAACAATCTGTACCAGGAAGGCCAGGTCCACATCATGATACTCTCGTCTAACATTGGGAAGGCTTCAACAGGCAACCCTGATTGAGTAAAAGGGAAGTGAAAATAGAACAAGGCGTGATCTGGAAAGAACGATGACTGAAGAAAACAGGGACAAACAAAACCACAGGTGTTCAGCTACAGATGAGGATAAAACTGGGGTAGCAGCATACAATTCCAAAAGACATGTAAAAACTACACCGCTGTGTCTGTTACATTGCCTACTAACACCACTTCCAAGCAGCCATTCTGAGTAAACTTAGGTAAGTTTGAGGGAGCCACCTGTCTTAGACTGAAGTAGCTTGCAGTGACCATCCTGCAAGGTATTGTCTTTATTTGGGTCCTGTCAGGTTTCATTTAGATCTCTCCTTAGACTGCTGCCATTCTTAAAGATGGCAGCACATAGACCCTGCCTTAAGACAACTCAATACTCAAAAAAATGAGCTTTTGAATGGGATATATATGCAAACCTCATTTTATTGTGCTTCACATATATTGTTTCTTACAAATTGAACGTTTATGGCAACTCTACATCGAGCAAGTCTATCAGCAACGTTTTTCCAACAGCATGTGCTCACTTTGGATCTGTATCACACCTTAGTAATTCTCTGATTACAGATCCCGTAACTGAGATAATAATAATAATGAAAAAAATTTAAAATGTGCTCAGTGTAAAATCATGTCTTTTAAAAAAAAGTACATAACAATTTAAAAATACTTTATTGCTTAAAAAAAAAAAAAACAAAAACGGTTAACCATCACCAGCAAGTTGTAATCTTTTTTGCTGGTGGAGAGTCTTGCCTCAAAGTTGATGGCTGCTGACTATTGAGGTACTGGCTGCTGAAGGTTGGGGTGACTGGGAATTTCTTAAAATAAGACAACAATGAACTCTGCTGTTCCTTTCAAAAAGATTTCTCTTTAGCATGTGATGCAGTTGGTTGGCATTTCACTCACAGCAGAATTTTTCAACTATAAGTCCTCTCAAACCCTGCCACTGCTTTCTCAACTAAGTTTACGGAATATTCTAAATCTTTGGTTGTCATTTCAACAGTGTTCACAGCATCTTCTCCAGGAGTAGATTCCATTTCAAGAAACCTCTTTCTTTGCTCATCCATAAGCAACTCCTCATCTGTTACAAGTTTTAGCCAAAGATTACAGCAATTCAGTCACATCTTCAGGCTCCACTTCTAATTCTGATTCTCTTGCTATTTCCATCACATCTACAGATACTTCCTCAACTGAAGTCTTGATCCCCTCAAAGTCCTCCCTGGGGGTTGGAAACATCTTCCAAGTTATGCTGATTATTTTGACCTCCTCCCATGAATATTTTGAATGGCATCTAGAATGATGACTCTTTTTCAGAAGGTTTTCAGTTGACTTTCCCCAGGTCCATCAGAGAAATCACTGTAACAACTATAACCTTATGAAATGTATTTAAGACTTGAAAGTCGAAATGACTCCTTGACACGTGGGCTACAGAATGGATGTTGTTATGTTAGCAGCCATGAAAACAACATTCATCTCATTGTACATCTCCATCAGAGCTCTTGGGTGACCAGGTACATTGTCAATGAGCAGTACTATTTCCAATGGAATTTTTTTTTTCCCCTGAGCAGTCTGTCTCAACAGTGGGCTTAAAATATTTTGTATATATACCATGTTGTAAACAGATGTGCTGTCATCCAGGCTCACTGTTCCATTTATAGAGCACAAGCAGAGTAGATATAGCCTAATTCTTCAAGTCACCACCTGCAATTAGCCCCTAATAAACAAGACAGTCAGCCTATCCTTTGAACCTTGAAGTCAGACACTGACATCTCCTATCTATGAAGGCCTAGATGGCATCTTCTTCCAATAGAAGGCTGTTTTATCGACACTAAAAATCTGTTTAGTGTAGCCACCTTTACGCATTATCTTAGCCAGATCTTCTGGCTATCTTGCTGCAGCTTTGACATTAGCACTTGCTACTTTACACTTTGCACTTTTGTTATGGATCCAGCTTCTTTCCTTAAACCTCATGAACCAACCTCTGCTAGCCTCGAGCTTTTCTCCTACAGCCTCCTCCCTTCTCTCAGCCTTCAAAGAATTGAAGAGAGTTAGGGCTTTGTTCTGGATTAGGCTTTAGCTTGGGGAAATGTTGTCGCTGGTTTGACCTTCTATGCAGACCACTAAAACTTTCTCCATATCAGCAACAATGCTGTTTTGCTTTCTTATTCACCGGAGTAGCACTTTTAATTTCCTTCAAAAACTTTTCCTTTGCATTCACAACTTGGCTGTTTGGTACAAGAGGTTTACCTTTCGGCTTATCTTTGCTTACAACATGCCTTCCTCAGTAAGTTTAAGCATTTCTAGATTTTTATTTAAAGTGAGAGACGTACAACTCTTCACTTAAACACTTAGAAACCATTGTAGGGTTATTAAATGGTCCAATTTCAATATTGTAGTGTCCCAGGATATAAGGAGAGAAAGAGAGGGTAATGGTCTATTATAAAAATTATTTTATAAAATTTATTGCTTAAGTTCACTGTCTTATATAGGCATACTTCGTGGCACCCCAAAACAATTACAATATAAATGAAGATCAACATAACAGATATAATAAAAATGAAAAAAGCGTGACAGACATGTCCTAAGCACATGCTGCTGGAAAAAAACGATACTGACAGACTTGCTTGGCACAGGGTTACCACAAACCTTCAATTGGGAAAAAAAATTTTTAAAGAAAAACGAGGTATGTCAGAAAATTTGTTTCAGAGAATTTGATCAGAAAAAATTTAGGACTTTCAGGTTTTGGGTATTCAACTTTCACATGAGGATTCATTAAAAATAAGTCCAAACCTGTATCTAGTAACTATATTTCAAATGATACTGTAATGTAATAAATACTATAGCAAAATGAATAAAGTGGATCTCAATGTAATGACATTAAAGATATCCATAATACACTGTCAAGTAAACAAAAGCAAGTTGCAGAACAATCTATGTATATAGTGTTATCAAATTTACTTTAAAAAATGCAACCAGCAAGAAACCAAGTGAATACAAGCATGATGTGAAAACATCCAGGGGTCATACCTAAACTAACTGTTTACCATATTCAACCTGTTCTTTTGTGCATTAGCAAGAAAGTATAACCTAACTTCCCCAACAGTGCCCATGCCAAATAACGAATGAGCACTCCAAAAAGAACTAGGGCGGGCAGGTGGAGGGATGGGTTGGGGAAGGTTGTAGGAGGAGCCTTTGTCTTATAATTCAGAGCCTAGATAGAAAAAAGCCTTTAATCAATCATACAAGTGTTACCAACCTGTAATCAAAAAACAGCTCTTCACCAGTCTGGATTGCTCTCTTAGCAAAAATGCCTATCCTGTGATCGCCGTTAACCATCATAACTGGAAAGAGACAAACCCACATCATTTAGCAATTACTATGAAGATAGTCCAAGCATAAACATATCTTAAACATCTTTCCCAGCACTTTTCCAGGCCATTATCACTGGATGGAAAAGGGAGTTATTATCAAACTTCTATAATACAGACCTCATTAGTACCTACCTTTTGCATAGCAGTTTGGATTTACTGAATGATTTGCAAAACGAATTTTGTTACCCTTGCGGGTTGCGTCCACCACAAAATCTAAAAAAATACAATCCACTGATTAATTTCAGTTATAGATCAATAAATCCAAACTTATCATGGTTACAGAAACACAACTAGTTATACTTCTTTGGGATTTACCTTCAAAAGCAAATCATTTAAGCAACTTCAGTCAGTATGAAATTACATTTGGAAAAAAATGCAGTTGTTTTAGGTTAAAATTAAAGTGATCACTTATAATATACAACCTGATCATTGATAACAAACATATTATCAACTGTAAATTATACATTGTTGCAAAAAGAATAGGACTAAATTCCCCCCAACATCAGTAAAAAAGCATTTTCAGATTTAAAATTCTATGCATGTATATATATACATTTTTTCCATTAAAAAATATCTATGAAACATATTCATTAAAAACTGCTCTGCTGCTTATTCCAACTGATTCACTCTGTTACCCGATTTCTCATCAGAAACCATGGAAGCTTATGAAGGCAGTAAGATGACATATTTAAAGTGCTGGAGAGGCTAAATTGAAGAGAAAGGAGACTGAGAGAGTTCTGCAGATTGAAAGGAAGGGACAATAAAGCATAGTATAAAGCCACACAAAGATTGTCCAATAACGATAAAGTAGAGAAGTAAGGCCAGTACTATTGTATGCTTGGTTTTTAACTCCACTTTTTAAATGCACAAAATTTAGAAATAAATCAGTGGTTTGGGACTTAAATGTGAAAAATACATAAAGGCTGGGAGACAGGAACAAGAACATAGTTTGTATATACTATGGAAGTCAAGTTAGTATCAAAGCAAATGAGATTGCTACAGATCTAGGATGTTAATTTAAGTACCATGGTAACTATTAAAAAATATGTTTGTAACTAGCAGAGCTATTATTTGGGTATGACAGTGGTTGAAAGGGAAAGTCTTAAGGTCATGTATATTACTAAAAGGAAAGCCAAAAAATGTAACATGGGATTGTATAGTATAGTAAAACCTTATGTGAAACATGAATATGAGTAATATTGCATATATACAATTGTGGTTTTTTGTATGTTAATGTTACAGGCAAAAACAAAACAAAACAAAATAAAAACCCATGCTAAATGAAAGAAACCAGGCAGAAAGTACTACATATTTATAATGATTCCATTTACATAAAGGTAAATATAAATCAATTTATACAGATGGAATTAGAGTAACGGTTGTGTAGGACTGGGGAAAGAGGTGACTGCTGAGGGGTATGGGATTTTTCTTTTTACAGTGATGAAATTGTTCTAGAATTTTTTGTGGTGATGAATGTATAACACTGTCATTACACTTAAGGCCACTGGTTGTGCACTTTGGATGGATTGTATGGTGTGTGAATCTATCTCACTTAAAAAATTTAAGCCTTATGTTAACTATTAAATTACCAGAGAATATGCAGGCTCATAGAGACAGTACAGGTTGCTAGGGTGGAGGGCAGGGGAATGGGGAGTTAATGAAAAATGACGGAAGCAGATGCGGCTCAAGCGACTGGGTTCCCGCCCACCACATGGGAGGTGCCTGATTCAGTTCCCGGTCCCTCCTAAAGAAGACAGCGAGCTGGTGTGACGGGCAGGTGCAGCAAGCTGACGCAACAAGAGACACAAAAAAAGAAACATAATGAGAGACAACAAAGCAGGGAATGGAGGTGGCTCAAGCGATTAGGTGCCTCCCTCCCACATCGGAGGTCCCGGGTTCGGTTGTCGACGTCTTCTAAAGAAACAAGGAAGACCAACAGACACAGCAAGTGAAAAACAACAAGAGGGTGGAAAGAAATAAATAAACAATTCATAAATATGTACAGGGTTTTGTTTGGAAGATGGGAAAATTTAGGATGGAAGGTGGTGTGGGTACTGCAACATAGTGAATGTGATTAATCCCAATGAATAGTATGCTTGGGAGTGGTTGAGTTGGGCAAGTATATGTTGTATAGCTTTCACAATTAAAAAAAGAAAAAGCAACTAATAAGACAGTGGCAATTAAATGCAATACATGATCCTGGATGGGATTTAGCAAAGAAGGAGAAAAGGCTCAAAGGGAAATTAATGGGACATATGAAAAAGTGAGAATATAGACTATCACCACCTTCATATCAATGTTAAATTTCTTGAACTTGATTACTTTAGGTGGTTAACATAAATGAACATCCTTGTTCTTAGGAAATGTACATAGTGTTAAGTATTAGAGGAACAAGGTGTGTTCAAGCTACACTCGAGTGTTCAGAAAATGAGTTGATAAATAGATAGACGGAATAATGAGGCAAATGTGGCAAAAGGTTTGGAATTGGTGGCTCTGGATGTCTGGAGGTGGGGGGGTTGGAGTTCTCTGTATGGGGTTTGTATTATTTTTGTAATTGTCCTTTAAGTTTGAATGTATTTCAAATAAAATGTTTAATAATGCAACTCAGAGAAATTTAAACATACCATTATTCAAGTTGAACAGAAAGCTGCACATGTATTTATCATACACTTTCCCTCTTCTGTCTGCTTCATCTTGAGAAATAATCTGAAGAGAAAGACATGGGGGGAAAATTGTTGAAGGATCACGTGGTCAAGCCTGCTGATAGAAGAACACACACAAGAACTCATCAAAAGAATTTTGGACCTTCTTGAGAATGCTCAATCAAGTGTCACTAGGGCAAAGTGTCTTTTCCATTCTGTCTGCATACTGATACATCCGAAAACAATGATATTTTAAAAGACTTCAGCTCAGAAATGTTTCCACATCCAAAGAAATTTTATGTGCTTAGAGAAAGTGATTAACAAGTCTTTTTTGCTGAGTGTTAAATACAGACTGGTGGGGTTAGTTTCAAAGTGAAACTGACCCTAATGATTTTTCCTTAACATCTGAAAGGCTCAAGCATCTACCACATAGGAGGTCCAGGGTTTGATTCCTGGGGCCTCCTGGTGAAGGCGAACTGGCCCACGCAGAGTGCTGCCCCATGTGGAGACCTGGCACAGCAAGATGATGCAACAAAGAGAGACACAGAAGAGAGACAATTAGAGACACAGCAGACCAGGGAGCTAAGGTGGCGTAAGAAATTGAACGCCTCTCTCCCACTCCGGAAGGTCCTATGACTGGTTCCTGGTGCTGCCTAAAGAGAAGACAAGAAAACACAGAAGAACACACAGCAAATGGACACAGAGAGCAGACAGTGAGCGCAACAACAACGGGGGCGGGGGGGGAATAAATCTTTGGAGGAAAAAAAAATAAAAAAGAAAGGCATTTCTAGGTCCTTCTCTATTAAGTTGTGGATTAATAAGCAGGACAGACTCTACACAGAAAAGTGAAAAGTTCTTGCGCCCCACCTCCTTGCTATCTCAGACAACAAGTGTCTAGAAATGAAGCAATCTAGAGTTATTAAGCAAATCCATAAACATAAGTCTGAGCTAAGAAGGTATTAAGTTATTTCTAATCGAAGCCAATGGACTTGCCCAATGAAATCAATCCTAAACAATGAAAAGTTATTATATACCATACCACTTGAATACATGTGACTAGTATGCATTATGCTTCCTGAATATGCTTAAAGGTATTAGTCTTGCCTTACCTCTCCACAGTATTCAGAAATGAATTCATTTTTCTGTACAGGATCTTTGATGAAAATCCCCCAGCCTGCCACATCAGATGGTGCCAGCAATAAATGCTAGACAAGAAAACAGAATCATATAATCATTAAAGGAGAGTATACATGAACTGGTAACAAGACTACACAGTGAAAACACAAGGCATTATTGTAAATCCTCAAACCTATTCTAAAGCAACAAATTCAACAGTACGTATATTAAGGATGCCATGTATCCTGAATTGAGTAGTCAACTTCCCAAGTATTGCCAAAGGAGATAATACAGAGGATAAGTATCCCTTATCTTAGAGAAAAAGTTACATTTGAAGTTACATTGCAATTACTGCCATTCAACTAGGTACTCTCTGCTGCACTTTTACTTGCCTATTTCATTGGTCTTTGACTTGCTTAAATAATTCACTCTCAACTAGCATTTGATACAAGGACACCAAATCACTGCCCTCCCTCTCCCCATTTCCCCAAAGTGATATCTGTCCTCCACTTTCAGTTAAAGTCCCACCAGGACATTCTCCTAGTTCTTCACTGGCTTTTATTCCTTCCCAAAGCCCTGCCATTTCTTCCACAGCTGATGCGATGAAAAACTACCATGAGTAGGTCTCAGGATCAACTCAATCCAGCATTCTATTTTATAACAGGTTCGTTAAGGTGATCATGACTCTCAATTTCACAGTTAGGGTGCTTCATTCCCAAACATAGTTTTCATTGTGGCTCATTACTAAGCTTTCATTAAATATTTTGTGACCTTATAAAGGCTCCCTAATTACCCAAGCTTCCAATCTACTCCTATGCTAGTCCATCTTACATTCACTTGCCAGATTAGTTTCTGAGCAGGAAGGTATTTGGGAAATCTAAGTGGCTAAATAATATTAATCAAATGAAACCCAATGTGTTAATAAGTACCTAGAGGACATGCAAATGTTAGTAAGTGTTATCCACTTTCTAAACAAGCTGAGGGCAGGGATATTATCATAGAATGGCAAGTTTGGGGTAGGAGAGAAATGAGAATTTTAGGTCTGTATGGGAATGCCAGGAGAAACTGTACCAGGATCACTGTGACCTGGTAACCAAAATCTATATATAAACATCTAGAGAAAAATCTAAATGCCTAAAAAACCATTAGACTGTAATGCTGATCAAAATGATTAGACCTGCCATGAACACAGATTTTGGTTCAAAGACACAAGGCAACAAAAACAAAGAGTAGCTAAACCCTGAAGGAGAATTTCTGAAAGAAGAGGACTACTAATAGTCATGTGACCTCAATTATATTATAAAATGGTTGAATAACCTGAGAAAGGTATATACCAAACACACACGGATGGTGTCCTGGATAAAAGGAGGGCTCTGGAGCCAGAATGTCTGGATTTGATACCTAGCTCCATTATTTACAAGCCCTGTGACTAGGAAAATAAGTATTTTATTCCAAATCCAGGTAACGGCCAGCTTCTCAGAAGTGACTGATTTATCTTATACTAGAGTTCTATAGAAATGTGCTCAAAGGGTACATTATGATGCCTGACAGTCAATGATTTTTCTATCTATAAGTTAGCTGTACTATTCAATGATCTTTTTTTTCTTTTCTACCCCACTATAATGGCCTAAGACTACTGGCATTTACACACTAAATATCTAAACAACAATGACTATCCAGAAGGGAAATTTACTCACCTTTTTGGAGCCCCTCTGAATGCTACAGTTCTTGCAGGACACATTTTTACTGTCCCAGTGATCAGCAGCTCCACAAGTAAGACACAGGTCAGGATCACACTCTCGAACTGCCAGATAGCATGGGCACTGCTTAGTGTTACACTGTGCTTTGCAACGGCATCCAGGGAAGCGGTTTTGACCTTCAAGAGACACATTCTTCATCATTATTATAACTATCATGATTTTAGCATCAAAAACTTGTATAACACTATATATCAAGTATTGTTCTAAGCAACCGATTAACTCGTTTATTCCTCACAACAACCTTACTATTCCATGACGAAGTAACAGGCAAGTTAAAGATGTCAGAACTGAGAGAGATCACTAGCGGTTTCTTACTTCTCCATTTTTTATTTGTTAAATAGTATATGTACTTGAAGTTCTGTCATTTATAAAATAGGTAGTGGGGAGGGGGTGCGTTGGACTAAATATCCATGCTCCTTCTGGACACTTCCTTATTATCCAAGCTTTATGTGCAGTTTTATTAAATAATTATAGAATATGATTTCCTTTATTTTTATATATTTATAATTACCATGTGATAATTTCTGATGCCCAACAATTGTTTGGGTAGGTAGTCCTAGATTCCCTTACATTTTGTGCCAATTTTACAGTGGTTTTAATGTCAATAATCAAAGAAGGAAAAAAAGCCAATTCCTTTAAAACAATTTTGCCTAGGGAGTGGATGTAACTCAGTGGTTGAGCGCCTGATTCCCATATATGAGATCCTGGGTTCATTCCCCAGTACCTCCTTTTAAAAAAATTCACCTAACCTGCACACATACATACACATTACCCAGGAGACTGGCTGGACACCTCACACAAGCATCAACTATGGGGTTCAATAAATACTTGTACATTAAATGGATTTCCTAAAGTAATAAATTGCTGACCAAAGACCTATTTAATCCTCATAGAATCACATCAAGGCAACATATACTTACATTCTGAACTACACTGACAAAACTTTTCACAAAAGTTTTGTGCTATCACACAAGGGCACGAACTATCACAAGGCTGTCGTGGATGATCACAGGGTTGATAGTTGTAAACATGGTTAGAGGAGCCATCTGAATAAAGTTAACAGTATGAAGAACAGTTAATCCAGGGAGCTTTGAAATGATTAACACAACTAACAAGACTATATTTTATTCTTCTCTATAACCTTTGGAGCTTAGCTGGGTTTCCTTCACTGTATTTACCATGTTACATATATTCCTACTTACAAAATGGACAAAAATTACCTCCCAAACCCCAAGTGCTTATGAATTCTGAAGGATTGTCACCTACATCTCAAGC
Source organism: Cabassous unicinctus (assembly GCA_029593785.1). Lineage (NCBI taxonomy): Eukaryota > Metazoa > Chordata > Mammalia > Cingulata > Chlamyphoridae > Cabassous > Cabassous unicinctus. The sequence goes on along the minus strand of JAQZBX010013854.1, from coordinate 15,118 downwards.
CAGTTTCCCAAAGTACTCATTAAACCTACTCATTGACTAAGTCCATCCAGTTAGCTTTCCTTTACAATATAAAAGGGAACTGACTGGAGTTTAACACACATCTCTCAATTTAAATTGGCTGATGTCTATAAAAATCAATTATATCAGAATATCCCAAACACTAATATCATGCCTGTCCAATCACTATTCTTTAGCAAAATGAAACCAAATCAGACATTTTTAAGCTAATAATAAAGTTGAAGGGAAAAATGCTAACCCTTTTTCAGTTGTATCTTTCTGCAATGTGCAGCCCACAACCTGGAAAAACAAATGAAAATAAAAAGGACTATTGGTAGGAAACAAACTTCTTTGTAAAGCAAAGGAGTTCAGTAACTTAAATGGATATATCTGAGCCATTAATATAGCAGTGCCTTAAATCCAAGTAAACTACAAAGAAGAGAGTCATACACTACCCACTTTATATTTGCCATCAGTTAAAAGCTCAGAAAACAGCATGATCACTGCAGGACTCTCAACTGAACTAATAGATTGCCAGGAAACTTAGCCAATGGCATTACTCCCTATATTTTACGAACATCACCTAGTCAGGATTTACTAGACTTCTTTCTTTGTGTAGCTTTAAGTTCTAATTGCATTGACTACATTTATTTTTAAATTGCAACAGGTGTATATATGTAATTTTTCAAATACAACTTAATTGCTCCCCTTATTCAACTATGCATCTCTTTTTTTAAAATGAAGCAGGGGTGAGGCAGGGATGAAAGCAGATATTGCATTCATGGCTTTCTGGCTCTACATTTACATATCAGCCTGAAAATATTCACTACATATCATCACTAACTCAGACAACCATCACTAACTCACAACTTAATTCACACAGGCTTAAAGTAGGGTGGCTATTAAATAGTACATCAGAATGCAATGCCAAAACACCTAAAAAATTCAGGCTCCTGCAACAAAAATACACTGGCCCAGAATTCACATGAGTATTCCCAAGGTTCATGTGCAGAACACATCTCAGATACATTTTAGAACAAATGCTAAAGTAATTGTTTATGCAGAGTTTATTGGAGAAGCTGTCGATATATTTCTTTCCTAAACAAGATGCAGTATGGTAGCCATGATTTTTAAGATACTCAACACCAAATTAACTGTTGAATGCTATATTCTTAATGAAAAATAGCAGTGGAAACAAGACTCCAACAAGTCTATTTTTGATGGCAGTTTAAGACTTTTTTTTCCCATACAGACGGGGTGGTAAACTATCACTGCTCTTAGGAAGTGCCTTAACTGCAGGATCTCTGTTAGACTTCTCTAGACTTCTTTACAACAGACTTACCGGTGTTTCCTTTTCTTCTTTCTTGGAGGAGTATCGACATCCTCAGCAGGAACTGGAGCTATGATACTAGATTCTTTGACTCTAAACTCATACACCTGACAAGAGGCACAGTCACATAACCATGAAAACATTCCTATTAAAGCAAACCATTCTTATACGCATTCATACCAAAAAAATTTCTTTATCTCTTCTGTGACACTGCTAGGTGCTGGGGATACAGCAGAAAAAACAGACACTGTCCCAACCCTCACGTAGGGCTCACAGGCTACTAATATATTCTGATCAAGAGTAGCAATGTTAAGTAAATTTAAATTTTCTTACTAGTTTTTAAAGCCAATGCTACCTAGCCTTAAATATCTGAACTAAGGAATTTTTATAAAAGCAACTTGAAAAGTAATTTTAATCCAGTTCTCTCTTGGGAGAAAAAAGAAATTTAATTATTTTCAGAAGATTAACAAATGCTTTAATAGTAACCAAGAATTTTTTCATGGTTAGACAATGAATATGTATTTATCCCTATATTTGAAGCTCTTTTAACAATATTTTTATCAGATTATGCTTACCTGTCTACATGTTTTGGTCCCAATTAACCTAGCAATGGCACAGAAATTGTCATAATAAGTGCCAATGAGAACTCTGAACATTGAGGCTTCGGCACCGCTCCATTCCACATTCTCAGGAGGTTCAATATTTGGCTTCATCTTTATTGGTGTTTGACACCGAGAATTTGCCTCTACAAAACCAAATTTAAGCACTGGTCAAGAAATGCCAATTGAAAAACAGTATTAAGTAAAATTCAGGGTGTGCTACAAAAAAAATGAAATAAAATAAAGGAGGTAAAACATATTTTAGAATAAACTAGAGCAGAAAAGAGTATCAAAAAGTTTTCTCCCACAGAAACCGTTCACCATGAGGTTGAAGTACCTTCTAAAATGAAAGCAAATGGAGTGACATACTTATTCATGATATAATACAAAAGAATGGACGAATGACTAAAAAACAATCCGTAAAAAACGAACTCAATGGTAGTTACTCTGGTCTTAGATTTCTCGTTATACTGAAAACTAACCAACTCTCAGAGAAAATCATTCAACGTGTTACACATCCTTAATCTTCACAAAACATAAATTTTCAACACAATAGTAAAACCCAGTTATTAGATGTTTCCTACCAGAGGAGCTGGAAGTTTCATCTTTTTTCTCTTCTTCTTCTTTATCATTATTCTCTCCACCTGTTTCAGTTCCTGCTTCCCTATCACTGTCTGTGTCCTTTGATTCCAGAACATTAATGGTAGGGGTGCTGGGTCTGCTGCTGTTGTTGGGAAGTCTTCCTCTTCTACGGCCTCCTGGGCGTTTTGGTGGGGTCTTTATCCTCTCAGCAGTGAGGGCAGCAGCAAACTCCTTTGCTCCCTCCTACAAATGAAAAACGAAGATAAACATCAAGGTAAAATTCTAAAACTCATTTTGGTAGAGGAAGGGGAAAAAAACCAGATTGCATAAGGCAAGTTAGCCAAGAAATTTATCACAATACCCATTTATCACAAGCTTTTGCAAACATAAATACACTTGTTTTCAATTCTGCTTTTGATAGTTTAAAAATTCCTAGAATGGTACAAAATCTGGCAAGACAGTTCTACATTTCTGAATTTGAGAAAAATCTTAACTGTGATTTTAATTATTAGGTTAAAATATAAGTGTCTTACTTTATATAATAAAGTTAGTCCTTTCATTCTACATATGCTGGCTTCTGATTTTCCTGACATGATTTCCTAGCGTGCATGCTCTCTCTACATAATACACACACACACATACACACACACACACACACAGTGTATTTAAAAATGAATCTTTACAAAAAGTAAAGCATCATATACCCAAAATGCATTCTAGAGTCAGACTGTCCTATTTCACTGTTTCTGAAAATAATGCATTTCTATCTATGTGCACAAGAAGAATACAAAGCACATAAACATGCTTTACTGTGTCACGCCCTGCCTTACTATTAAAACATCCTTTTTTTTTTTCCTATGAGAGATACATTGCCACAGGAGGACACGAAAAGAATTTTACAGGAACAAAACTGTAAGGGTTACATTTTGCATTATGAAGTACATTAAATCCAGTCTAAGAAAGTATAAAACAATGGTAAAAGCACAGTTTAAAAGCACAGAAACATTTTTAGATGAGCCAAATATAATTCTGCCTTGTAAAGAATATTATAAAACAATGTTCAAGAATTCCATTTTTTTAGTGAAAATAGAAGGGAAAAGTTTGAGTAGCCAACAGTTTTATACTTCATTCTACAAAAACCAAATTGCTTAAAAATAGGATACCTTCTGCAGGTGCCATTCAATGAATCTTCTGTCCAAAATCCAACAGGCAATATATACCCATTTAGTTCCTAGGTAGGAGTGGCTTGGTTCAAAGAGGGGAAATGGTAAAAATAAGATAGTACCCGTAAAAAAGCAACTTTTCTATCTCATATTTTCCTAACCCTTACCTTTTCTCCATCACTTAAAAAAAAACACAAAAAACAAAAAACAAAAAACCATCTGTGAAACCTATAATATAGCTCAAACTACAGTGCATCTAAAACCCAAAGCAAGGATACAGCTATGAGAAAGCTTAGGTACTATAGCATATAATTACTGAGTTTCTGGGTTTTTAGATGGGCTATCTGTGTTATACTCTCATAATCTTTGTGGAAAGTATAATAATCTTTGATACTAAAGACCTTGAAATGTTGCCAAAGAGATAACACAAATTAAAAAAAGAATTTAAAAAAGTTAATGAAGGACTATAATGTGCAGTACATAAGAGCTATAAATGAAACAACGTAGGTGAGAAAACTCTGCCTATTATACAACCATTAATAGCATGGTTCCAGATATGTTAATGCTGACTTTATAGACCTCCACCAAAGTGCAAAATTAAAAGTTCTCAAATATCTGTCAAATAATAAAGCAATAAATCTTACCAAGTGCTGGTAACACTGTGGTCCACAAGGCTTGTTATCTAAAGCTGTTTCTGTGTTCTTCCGCTTATAAGTGTTGGGCGTTGCATGAAAAGCTGCAAAATAAATAAAAAATAAAGTATGTGAATATAGCTATAAAATATTTACTTTATCATTTTCAAAATTTCAATACAAAAAGTTAATTAACAGATTACAATCTTAATGTGTTTTCTATTATTCTATAGAACTTCTTTTATGCTTATTAGCACAATGTTTCTCATTGACTCTCCCAGAACACCGCCACTCCTTGGTCATTTCTTATTCTTCCCCTCACAAGTATAACTGATGCACATAAACTATAAACTGTGGTTATAAATATTCATTTAAACTGAGTCTATAATATCTCCATTGAAAAAGCTCATGTTTCCTCCATAGTGAAATCATATCTGTATTTTTAACAAAAGGATTCTGCCACCTACAACTTCTTGGTTTCCAAAGAAAGGTTAACAGTGGCTCAAACGGGCAGTAGGATGGGATAACACTTGGTAAAAACTATATATTTCTTAAAGAAAAAGAGTACAGCTCCAGATTATTAAAATTAATCTTAACCATACATAAAATTCAAGGACTTAGAGCTGTTACATAGTCAGCACACCTTTTTAAAGAAAAAAAAAAAGATAAAACATGTTTTAGAAAGACAAAATGTTTGAGATTAAAATTCTCAATGTGATAATAGTGATAAAAAGACATATTAAAGAAGTGTGAATGTACAACAGTGAGTAACTTCTGAGAACTTCTTTTGAAAGCTTGCCTCCTAGAGCACACAGAAAAATAGAAATGCTCTATTCATAATTATACAAGATGAATATTATTTTGATTTGGATGAAAACAAGTGAAATATTCTTGAAACAAATAATTTTTAAAATATTTCTAACAAATCATACTCCTATCCATGGAATTTAAAGGGGAATAAAAACAGAATGAAGAGGGACAAGGGCGGCACGGGGCGAGAGACAAAGTAATGTTTTTTAAAGCAGAAATTCAAGGTTTAAATTCTATTTCAAGTCTGTGAATTAAGTTTTTCCCAACATGAGAACCTAATACATATGAGTGATTTGGCAATGAATTGGGTTTGGGGGATCTTTAATACGGATACTTAGCATCTAGAAGTTTAACATCACACCACCAATGAAGAATTACATCAATTTTTAAAAAGTCTTCCTTTGCCAGAATTAGCCACATATATTTACCTACACATTTTTGGTAATGCAGATGATGCCTCCACTAGCACATGATATCATTTATAGATTATAGGTATGGATGATTTATAGGTTATAGATCCTCTTGCTACAATTTAGTGAAAACACACCTGAAAAGGTCAGTAGCCTCTGGTGGATATAACCTAAGCTACAAGTGTCTCTTGACTAATCAGAAATAGAAAATAAGATACTCATTATAAGCCACAATTATAGAGTCTAAGATGAGACAAGAACAAGTTCAGGCTATACAGGAAAAAATACTAACATGCTAACTTACTAACATAGTAAATTAAAAGCTAATTTCAAAAATTCTGAATTTCACATCTCATTTAACTAAAAATAGAAGGAGACTTCTTAATACTAGATTTCCACCAGCAGAATTTCAAACTTCAGTTCTCTAGGAAAACTACTGAAGAACTCCATCTAGAATTATCCTGACTGCTTTAAAATTTTAAAAGGTGAAACATAACCATTACAAATAGACATCTTAAAATACTATCTAATTTTCAAAACAAGTTATTTACTTCAAACTAAATATAATAAGGAAAAAAAGACTGTAGAGTATCAAGTTAACTGATCAGAAAAACAATAAGAGAAATTAAGGTATGATGCCCTTTAAATTATACAAAACAGGAGAGAACAAAGATACTTAGGGCAATTTTTTTATTTCAAAAGCAACCCATAAAATCTTGAAAAATTTTATCGAAAGGATTTCAAGCAAATGAAAAAGACTTATAATATACAATTCCAGTCAAGTGGAGGTGCTCAACCACTTGGGCACCCGCCTACCACATGGAAGGTCCTGGGTTTGGGTCTCAGTACCTCCTAAAGAAGACAAGCAGATGCTCACACCCTGCCACAGCGAGAGCTAGACGCCCGCACCAACAGCAACGAGAGCTAGATGCCTGCACCCTGCAGCAACGAGCAGACACCTAAACGAGCAGATGTCACAAGCCAGCAGATTGCTGCAGCCCGCGGAGAGCAGATGTGACTCAGGCCGTTGGACAGTCACCTCCCATGTGGAGGTCCCGGGTTCAGTTCCCGGTGCCTCCTAGAGAAGGCAAGTAAACAGTGAGCAGACAGACAAGAGAACTATCTGGGGGGGAGGGACAGGAGGGGATAAATAAATAAATAAATAAATTTGCCTATGATTCCCTAGCTAGCAATAGATATGACTAGAACTATTCTTTTTGCTACACGAATGAAGATAACTTGGCATGTCTCTCACCAGTCTTTGCAATGACTATCACTTGTATAGTGATAGTATTGTATAGTGACACAGTACTGTATACAGTACTTTAAATTGTTAGTTATCATGTAATAAAAAATATAATACATGATCACAATCATTACAAAATGTCACTTTTACATTGTTTACAGTACTGCTCTTACCTGATCTGACCAGAACTTACCGTGTTAAGACTAAATTCTTATTAAATATACTTCAGTTAAATGGTTAAATTTTTGTGTATATCTCAGAGAGTAGACAAATTTTGTAAATTTTCAAAAAACAAATAATCTCAATATTCAAAGCACAGGATAGTAGCAGTAACAACAGCAACAAAAACAGCTAATAAAAACTCACAAGTTCTAGGTACATGCTAAGGGACTTATATGCATTATCTCATTTATCCTCACAAAAAAACTCATGTCCTAGAATTGCTACCACCATTTCACAGTTAACAGAAAAATAAGGTTTACAGAGATTAAATCACTCTTGTCAAGTATATGGCAAATATCAACTTGTGTATGGCTTAACTTATAACCTTTATACATCAGAAAAGGTAGGGGGGAAAAAAAAAAAAAGTCAGCCCTCAACTACAAACTTTAGAATATCTTTCCCAAATTCTGATTATTTAAGGTGTTAAAATTTCTACCATCAACATTAATAAACATTCCAGAAAGACTATTAAAAACTGATTTTCACATAATATCAAAAAGGACAAACTTACACAACTGAGTTTTTTTTCTTAAATGGAATCCTCTGTAGACCAAGCAGATAAAAGAAAGAACGTCAAAACACTTCTTCCATAAAAGTCCTAGTTTGGGTCCTTTATACACACATACAAACCACCCATTTAAATTTCCCAAGCTATACTTTCCTCATAAATCCCTCCTTGCCTAACTCCCTATAAGAAATGTTCTACTACCCCTGCTATGCCCATCAAAGTCAATTTATGTCATCTTTCTCCTTATTAGCTGACCTTGGTTCCTCTAACACAAAGGTAAAAGAGACACACTTGACAGTGAATTTTAGGCTGAAGGTTTCATTTAAAATTTATCATTATTCTAAGTTTACAGAAAAATGAGATTCCAACTTATAAAATGGATGGTGGTCTAAATTTTCATACATAAGCTGCTTATTTAGAATATAAAGTGTATTTAAATCTCTGAGAAAATCCACTTATACTTCCACGTTCATTAGGACTTTCAGGTCTTTCTTAATAGAAAACCTCCACAGCCTGGGACACTGGGCTTCTAGCTAGAAGTAATGCACAAATTCCCTATCATCAAAACTCCTTCTATTACAAAGATATGAGACTCCCTTTTCTCCCAGAATAGCTAAAGGACAGGCAGAAACGGCCTTGAAAAAAATGTTCTAGGGTTTAGGACACCAGGGAAAGGCTGGACACCACTCAGGAGAGAGGGGCACAGGACAAAAAACATTGAGGGACCATGAGTAGAAGCTGCAGTTGCCGACACCCTTCCCCTAACCCACAAGCAGACAATTTTGAATTCTCCAGCCTGGGTCCGAGATACAGACAGAGGTGACTGGTGACTGGAAGGGATCCACCTCCCCAGGAAACAGGAATAAGAGGGACGCAGCCTAAGGCTGATTGAGCTTGTGGCCAACAAATTTGGTCTCCTGTGTCCATGAGCCCTTCCAGGCCAGAGGGGCCATTGCCATGTTTACCCTGGGAGCTGGCAGGGGACAAAAGAGATCTAACCCCCTCAATCACCTTCCCTACTGACCAGGACTGCTTGTTGAGGATGCAGAGGGGAATGGAATTCTTTCCTACCCAGGAAAAGGGAGGGGGCTGCTAGCAAATGTTGGAGAATAGCCTCTGAGCCTAGTTTGAATTGCAAAGTACTAAACAGCCTCCAGGCAGGATCCTCTGTCACACTGTTGCAGGTCTGTGTTGCAGGAAAAACACTCTGACCAGACTTTGAACTGAAAGGGCTGCTGAAGGAGACTCTGCTGGCAGACCAAGGAAATACATGTGAGAAACTTAAAAGTAAATAAATAAGTAAGAGAAGCTTTTTCGGGCCTTTACAGCCTCCCTCCCCAAGGCCCATGGAAGCAGGTTTGTAACCCATTACTGGGTGCATAACTCAGATCTGAGCAAACAGGGAAAGTCCTCAAGACCTGTACAAGGATGAACCAAAGAACAGCAGTGACACACAGCCTCCTGCCACCAAATCCCTGACAAAAAGAGAGAAACTGAACATCACCCTAATACCAAAGCCCAGATAAAGATACAAGAAAAGAAAATTACAGACCAATCTCTCTAATGAACATAGATGCAAAAATTCTCAACAAAATACTTCCAAAGAGAATCCAACAGCATATCAAAAGATTTATGCACCTCAATCCAAGTGTGATTTATTCCTTATATGCAAGGGTGGTTCAACATAAGAAAATAAAAAATGTAATACACCACATTAACAAATTGAAGGGAAAAAAAACAAAACCCATGATCATCTCGATCAATGCAGAAAAGGCATTCAACAAAATCCAGCATCCTTTCTTGATAAAAATACTCTGAAAAACAAGAAGAGAAGGAAAATTCCTCAGTATGACAAAGGACTTACATGAAAAACCCATAGCCAATATCGTACTCAATAGGGAAAGGCTGAAAGCTGAACCAATTCGCATCAGAATAAATTCCAAATGGAACAACGATTTACATGTAAAAAAGTGAAATGTAAAACTGACTAGCTGAAAAAAGGTAAAAATCCTTTATAATCTTGGTATGGGGGAAAACAACTGATGCATTTAATTACCTTTTTAAAAATATTTTTAAACTTGGATTTCCTTATAGGAACTTATCCCATACAACAAAATGAAAACAAAAAATTCCAACTCACATCTCAAAAATACTATTTTTCTGACTATATAAAGAGCGCCTAGGTATCAAAAAGACCAACAAGGATCTATCCCGGTCAAGATGGAGGAGTGAGATGCTTCATGGCTCCATCCCCTCAGAAAAGCTTTGAATAACTAGTAAAAAGTGGTAGAAACATCTTTCTTAAAGCTCCAGAAAATACTTAGTAACAGGCAAGTGACAAATCAAAAAAAGAATACTTGAAAGCAGCAGGGGGATCGGATGTGGCTCAAGCAGTTGAGTGCCCGCCTCCCACACGGGAGGTCCCGGGGTTTGGTTCCTGGTGCCTCCTAAAGAAGACAAACAATGAGCAGACATCAAGCAAAAATGAGCAGACAAAGAGCAAAGACAGCAAGCAGATAAAAATACAAAAAGACAAGGAAGCCTTCTGGGGTGGAGGTTGGGGGGAAACAGTAGGATCTCATGGCATCCTGGCTGTATCCTCCCTGACCCCTCACCAGCTTGGCCAGAGCTGGCCTGTGCTCCCAGTGTGGATTCCTGGTCCCAGTTCTGAAAGGAACAGGATAACCCTCATACACACACTAGGAGCATGTATGTCTGGCCTAGTCTATCTGGTGGTGGCCTGAGGGACCCACTGTCCCAGACCTTGCCCTGCATGTAGAAGGAGGCACACAGAGCTCTCCCATATTATGAAAGCAGTCAAGTTGTGATGCCAGCACAAAGTAATACTGGCTTGTAGGACACACAATGTAGGGCCTGGGACTGAGCATTCCTAGGGAAGAGGAGACATTCTTGTGGATGTAAATGGGTAAATTTCTAGGTCCAAATAAACATGCCCAAAATGCCACACGCACAGAAGGTACCAAGGAGTTTCCTACACTTTGGCCTGGATATGTTTTCTAAACTATTTATAGGGTCTGAAAGAGAACACTCCTACCGGTCAATCTGCAAAGAACAGGAAAGGTGGCTCCCCCTCCCCCCCCCCTTTTTTTTGTTAGCTCCTGGCATTAAAGGAAAGCACTGTCATAACACTAACTGGATAAAAGCTTAAGGAACAGATGCCTCAGAGTCTATATTTCAGTGGTAACACTTCAAAATAAAATGTTCAGCTTTCAACAAAAGGTTACTAAGCATACAAAGAAAGAGAAATCAATGGCACAGAAGATTAAAGCATTAGAAACCTTCAATAAGGAGAACCATACCTGGGACATTCCAAACAAATAATGCTCCTAAATATGCTCAAAGAGCTAGAGGAAAACACGGACAAAGAAATAAAGGAAATCAGGAAAATGATATGTGAACACAAATAGAATATCAGTAGAGGTAGAAATTATGAAAAGGAACCATACAGAACTGAAAACCACGGTAACAGGAATGAAAGATTCTCTAGAGGGGTTTCAACAGCATCCTAGAGCTGGCAGAAGAAATTAATAAGGAAATTGAAGATTAGACAATTGAAATCATCTATTCTGAGGAGCAGAAGGGAGAAGAAAAGAGAATAGAGCCTAAGGAATCTGTACCCAAGGAACCTGTAGGACACCAACAAGCATATTGTGGGAATCCCAGAAGAAGAAAGAATATTCAAAGAAATAATGGCGGAGAGCTTCCCAAATTTTATGAAAGACATACATGTAAACATCCAAGCCACTCAAGAACTCCAAACAGGATAAACTTGAGTTTGAGACCCAAGCCACTCCATGTCATAATTAAACTGTTCAGTGTCAAACAAGGAGAGAATTCTGAATTCTGAAAGCTGCAAGAGAGAAGCAACATGCCACATACAAGGGAGCCTCAATAAGCTTAAGTGCCAAATTCTCTTCAGAAACCATGGAGGAAAGAAGGCAGTGAGAAGGCATAGAAAGTGCTGAAAGGAAAAAACTGCTATCCAAAAATTCTGTATCTGGAAAAACTGTCTTTCAAAAATGAAGGAGACATTCACAGATTACCTATCCTGAAGTACTCATCACCATTAAACTGACCCTACAAGAAATGCTAAAGGGAGTTCTGCAGGCTGAAAGGAAAGGACAATAGACAATTGACTGAAGCCACATGAAGAAATGAAGACCCACTTTACTCCACTATTTACTTCCTATAGGATCTAAATGGCAAGTGCATAAAATACAATGACGAATGATTTGGGACATATAGTGCATAAACATGTAATCTGTGTCAAGAACTACATAAAGGTGAGAGGACACTATAGAAGTAGACTATAAGAACATAATTTATGTATACGATTGAATATAAGTTAGTATCAAAGCAAACAAGATTGTTATAGATTTAGGATGCCAAAAAAAAATTTTTTTTTTTTTTTTTTGCGGTACTGGGTATTGAACCTGGGACCTTGTTATTGGGAAGTCCATGCTCAACCACTGAGCCACATCAGCTCCCCTGAGTTGTTTTTTTTGTTTTTTGTTTGTTTGTTTGTTTTCCCCTTTAAGGAGGCGTGGGGAACTGAACCTGGGACCTCCATATGGGAAGCAGGCACTCAACGGCTTGAGCCACATCTGCTCCCCAGGATGTTAAATTTAAGCCCCATGGTAATCATAAAAAATATTGGAGAACAGGCAAACTTATAGAGACAGTAGAGTACAGGATACAAGGGGTGGGGGAGGCAGGGACAATGGGGAATTAATGCAAAATGTGTTTCTGTTCCAGTGAAGGGAAAATGCTAGTAATGGATTGTAGTGAGGGTACTTCAACTTTGTGAATGAGAGTAATGCCACTGAATGGTATGCTTGGGAGGGGTTGTGATGGGAAGATTTACATTGTATATATGTTTCCACAATTAAGAAAAAAAATTTTTTAAAGATAATTTAAAGCGAACAATTGAATGCAATACCTGTTCCTGGACGGAATCTAAGAATGGAGATCAGGCTCAAAAATACACTATTGGGACATGTGAAAAAACTGAAATATAGAATAAACTTTATATCAACGTTAAACATCTTGAACTTGATAACTGCACATAGTGTGATTACTTGAATACCCTTATTCGTAGGAAATGTATAGGGAAATTCTGTGTTCAAGGAGTATGATGTGTACAAACTATTCTCAAATATTAGAAAGTTAAAAGACAATGTAATGATATGGAAAAGGTGGCAAAATGTTAAAATTTTGAATCTATAGGTATCTGGGAGGATGAGGATATATATTTTGGAGTTCTCTGTATGAGGTTTGTATTATTTTTGCAACTGGCCTGTAAGTTTAAAATTATTTAAAAATTAAAAGTTGTTTAAAAATATATATAAAAATAGTTTACAGAAAATAAAATACAATTCTCCAACATGAGAAGATATTCAACCTCATTCAAAGGAAGAAAAACACAAATTAAAACTATTTATCAAACCAATAAAAACCAAAAAGTTTGACATCACACTCTACTGGGCAGGGCATTGGAAAATACAGACTCTTACTTTGCTGATAAGCCTTTCAGTTGGTACATAAGGAAGGTCATTTATCAATATCATAATTTATCACAAACTTGCACTTATGGGAAATGATATACAAGTATATGTAAGATTATTCACCATTGTACTGTTGTACCGAGTCTAAAAAATATCCAAATGCCCACCTTAAGGGACCCAGGTCACTAAGTTATAGTGTTTCCTACAATGAAATACTACGCAGCTGTACAGACAGGAAATAATGTCTACAATATTTTGTTAAGTCAAAAAAGAAAGAGCCTGAAGAGTGTAGCATCGTCCGAATAAGAAGGTAAAAAGAATATAGTTGCCGAGAGACTACAAAAGAAAAAGAGACCAAATATAAAGTAAGTGAGGAGAGAAATAGATGGATGGGAGACAGAAGTGGTAGCAAGATGTTACTGTACATCTTTTAATGCTTTTTATCATGTGAATGATGACATATTTTAAGAATAACAATAACAACAACAAAAAATACCCTAAATACAAACCAGGTGCTATTGTATTTTATATGTATTAACTCATTTAGTCCTTACAACAGTCCTATAATAAAATACTAGTATTATAACCATTATATAGAAAAAAATAAAGCACAAAAGATTATATTTAATATATGTATATACACTATTATTTAATAACGTATTTAAAGAAACATACAGGGTGTGGTATTTTATTTGTCCAAGTTAGTATAAAACAATGAAAACACCTAAAGAACTCTTTAAGGCTAAATTGTGAACAAATGGCTCCAGCATAAAAAGAAGGAAAGGTGAGCAAAGAATCTGCAAGACCCACTGCGGCCAGTGCTACAGCCTGTCAGCCTCATGGAAGCCAAGTTTATGAAAATGAAATGCTTCTCTCATCCTCCCCCAGCTTGCATAATAAGATAGTTAACAGGCTCAAAGTTCATCAACATTATCTAAATAGCAATATCAAATAATTCTAAATGCTATATCTATAAACAAATTGGAGGGACAATTCTTTACTATAATGATAACTAAATGCAATTTATAATATCAATAAAAACTAGAAATGTTTTATAAAATAATGATGTGTAAGAGAATTAAATGCAATTGAAGATAACTATTTCAAGGGTTTTAAGAGGATATCACTGCCAAGCCAAAATAAAATATTTGATAATGGCTTAACTAAAAATGGTTGAATGACTATGGATTAAATTACCAAATCTTCAATTTAAACTACATTAAAGGTAATGGATGTGGCTCAAGTGAATTAGCTCCTGCCTACCACATGGGAGGTCCCAAATTTGGTTCCCAGTGCCTCCTAAAGAAGACGAGAAAGACAGCGAGCTGACAGGACAGACTGCGTGGCAAGCTGACACAACAAGATGACACAGCAAGAGACACAAGGAGGAAAACATGAGATAAAACAAAGCAGGGAGCAGAGATGGCTCAAGTGATTAGGTGCCTCCTTCCCACATGGGAGGTCCTAGGTTCAGTTCCCGCTGCCTCCTAAAAGGAAGACAAGCACACAACAAACACAGCAAGTGCAAACAATGTGGAGGTGGGAATAAATAAATAAAATAAATCTTTTTTAAAAAATAAGTAAATAAATAAACTACATTAAGAGTGCAGACAACAACAGCTAGGAAGGAGATGGAGATAGAATAACTCAGAAAATCTATTTCAAGCTGTATCTAGGAAAAGAGAAGAAAAAAAAAAACATTAACATTAAAAAAATAATAATAAACTTACCATTTTCAAACTAAACTATACATCACCCAACAAATTATAAGTTGTGACAAATATAGATATACAGAGTAAAAGGGAGATACAGAAGGTGTTTATTAACATCAAGAGTTACAAGTGGATAAAGAGGGAGGAAATTATATAAAGCAGGTACAGAAACTTGAAAAGGTAAAGCAATGGGGATCCAATCAGTATTAGGGAAATCAATTTTACACACTTTAAAAGCCCTACCACTAAAGATATTACCAGGCCATAGACATTGACATTAAAATATAATATAGAAAAAGTTAACCTATATTAAATAAACTCTGCTTAGGAAAATTAAGAAGTACAAAATACATCTTTAAAAAATGTGCCTCAAAAGTAGTTG
>JAQZBX010013853.1:0-39320 GCA_029593785.1 Cabassous unicinctus | reverse complement strand
CCTCAAAGAAAAGAGCAAACTAAGCCCAAAGCAAGCAGAAAGAAGGAAATAATAAAGATTAGAGAAGAAATTAATAAAATAAGGAATAGAAAAACAATAGAGAAAAAAAATCAATGAAACCAAAAATTGTTTCTTCAGAAAGACCAAAAATATTGACAAGTTTTTACCTAGGCTGACCAAGAAAAAAAGAGAGAAGACTCAAATTACTAAAATCAGAAATTAAAGAAGGAAGTACAACAAGTATTAGAGAGGAAGTGGAGAAATTGGAACTCTAATGCACTGTTGGTGGGAATGACAAATGGTATAGCCACTGCGGAAAGCAATAGGGGAGGTCCTCAAAAAGTTAAATATAGAATTACTATATAATCCAGAAATTCCACTCCTAGGAATACGCAAAGAAAGTAAAAACAAGGTCTCAAATGGATACTTGTACACCAATATTCACAGATGCATTAGCCACAATAGCCAAAAGGTAGAAACAATCCAAGTGTCCATAACAGATGAATGGATAAACAAAATATGGTATGTACATATGATGGAATATTATTCAGCCATAAGAAGGAATGAAGTTCTGAGACATGCTGCAACATGGAAGAAAATTGAAAACAATATGGTTGATGAAATAAGCAAGGTATATAAAGACAAATATTGTATAATGTCACTTACTTGAGATATTTATAAATAGCAAATTTGCAGAGACAGAAAGTAGACTAGAGATTACCCGGGGTGGAGGGGGAAACTGAGGGAGGCGAGAAGGGGAGATTTTGCTTGGTGAATATAGAGTTTGTAAATTAAAAAAAAAAAAAAAAGAAAGAGGCAGGAAGGTCTCGGAGGTTAAACGGGAAAGAAAACAAAAATACAAGGAGAGAGCTGAGAAATGACAAATATGGAATTTGTGACCATAATGACCACAGGGCTGTGGGCTGCCCCCCACCCTTGTCTCAAGTTTGTTCACAACCTTCTCAGATTTCCCTCCATCCTCTCCTCTAAGTTCGCACTTAGCATTACCTGGGTTCATATATCAGTTCTACCACCTACCACTTGTGGGTCCTTGGGGATTTTGTTCTCTGAGCTGAAGTTTCCTTGCCTATAAAAGAAGTAGAATAACTCTGTAGCCTACCTCACAGGGTTGTTGTAAAGGTTAAATGAGGTGATGCATAAAACACCTAGTTCAGTAGGGACATAGTAGGTGCTCAATAAATGGTATCTGTTCTATGATAGATAATATCACCACTCAACCCTGAGGAAAGGGTTTGGTCTGGTGGAAGAGCACAGACTCTGGGTTCACAGTGCCCGAGCCCCATCCTTGCACTTACCACCCCGTGATGTTGGTGCACGTCTTAACCTTGTGCTTCAGTTTTCTCATCTGTGAAATGGGGATACTGGGCTCTGCTACTCAGGGCTCTGGTGAGGAGGAAATGGGGCAACGTGTAAAGTAGCAACAATCATTTCTAGCTCCTGGTGAAATTCGGGAAGGCTAGCTGTTAATATTGTTAATATTGATTTGGGAGTTCATGCTTTTACTGAGGTACCACCTGTGAGACCAGTCTGGGAGGACGGGGGCTTTCTAACCTCTGAGAACGGGTAATCAAAGACAGAAAATTGCAAAACCAGAAAATACTAGAGGTTAAAGAGACTTTGTAGCTCACCTGCCAAAAATGTCCTCTAAGCCCCGAGAAGAAGGACAATGGCAACCTCTAGACCTTGGCTCTCCTGCAAGTTCCCTCCTGGGCTAGATGGCCCCCTCTCTGTGGACACTTCCCCTCTCCACAGGCCACACCAAGTGCAGGGGCTGCTCCACCCAGCAGGATCCTGCTCCAGGTTAAGGGACCTAGAGGTTCACCTACGCTTTGAGCTCAGACTCGAGGCCAGGTTTGCTGTCCTCTGAACACTGCCCAGCCTTTCTCGCACCCACCTCTGCCTTGGTTGGAGGAGTGTTAGGAAGGGAGTAAAAGAACTTTACTTGAGAGTGTCCTTTCTGGCAGGGCAGGGAGTGGGCAGAGAGGACTCCAGACCTGCCCGCCCACTAGTGGTTAGACTTTGGTTGTTTTGAAATCAGGTGCCTGCACTCGGCAAGCATGTATGTGTTTGCATTGTCTTTGTTCCTTTCGTTGATTTTCATGAGCTTGTTTTTTAGAGAATTCCAGCCTGTCTGAGCTCTACAAAAGGGGACAGTGGGGGTCCAGCCCACACCTGAGCAGGAGAACAAGGCGGGCAAGGTGGGAACAAAAGGGCGATGGTAGTGGGGACAAAAAAAGAAGGGGGGAGAGTAAGGGACCAGCTGTCAAACTGTCCCCTCCCTCTGGACGGGCTTCTCTCTGAAGCTTTCCTGGAAGAGTTTTTTGTTTGCTTGTTTAGTCAGAGATGAAATTTCCCCCACACCCCCTCTAAGGAATTAATCTGGCATAGGGAGGTTCTACTGACCTGGGCATGGTGCGGGAAGAATTCACAGCTCCTGCCCCATTTGAGGAGCCACCAGGACGGGGGTGGGGTGCGGGGAGGGGGGGGTCTGTGGGAGCTAGTGGGAGGAGAGGCGAAAGGATACGGCATGAGTGGGCACTGCGCGAGGAAAGGAGCCGAGGAGCAGGTGGCGAATTTTGTAAAGCGTGTAAAAATCTTTGCTTTTTCCTTCTCATTTTCTTCTCCTCTTTTATCTTTCCTTGTGTTCACAGTCGCAGAAAAGGTTTTCTCTTCAGAGACCTTGAGATGCCTGTGCACGGGCCTTCCTCAGTGTCCCAGCCCTCACTCGGGACAGATGCATTTTGCACTGGGACCGGGAAGCAGGAGTTGCATCCCACCCCGGGGGCGGGCGGGTGTCTGGGGGTTCTGCGCAGGGAATGCTGGGAGGAGTCTTCACTAGGCCCGGAGACGGCGCACCTCTGCGGTCCTGGCTGCTGTGAAAACAAATACGGGGCCGGCGGGAGGAAGGGAAGGCTCCTGTCTCTGGTCCAGCCCCTGAAAGCGAGAAGTTGATAATAGCGAGAAGGCCTGAAATGCACCCTGCGTAACTGAGCTGTCTGGCACGAGCCGCCGGGAAAGGAGACCGCATCCGGCCTCCAGGGCCACTGTGCAAACGCGGGGCGCGGCCGGTCTTGAACAGCACCCTGGAGCTGGCCGGTGGGACAGGGCTCTCATCTCTAGGCCGCAGAGCCAGTTCCCATGTTCCAGAGTGAAGGAGAACAGCCAGGGTTAGCTCTTCCTGTCCCCAGGTCTGAGTGGGGCTCAGCTTCCTGGAGATGAAGTCCTTGGGAGGAGCAGCTGCAGCTTTTTATTAGCTCAGATGATGGTTTTGAGAACTTGGTGGTCTCCTGGATGCTGAGAATAACAGCCAACCCTTATGCAGCACTTACCAAATGCCAGGCACTGTTCTGAGAATTTTTGTCTAAATTATCTCATTTAACTTTCATAACAATGCTAAGAGATAGGAATTATATCCATTTTACAGATGCAGAAACTGAGATGTGGAAAGGTGGCAGAGCTGGAATGCAAACGCAGGCAGTTTGGATCCACAGTTGTGCACTTCACTTCTGGCAGTACTGCCTCACTGCTCCATTGCACAAGCCAGAGCAGGGATTTGGCCTGAATTGTCCTGTTGGGTATTCAATTGGTGTGCGTGATAACATGCTTTCAGAATCGACCTTCACCAACCTTACAGAAGGAAGGGATTTCGTCCAGCTCTGCACCCTCCTAAGGTTGGTGCAGCCATGCCTGAAGAGGGTGCCTGAAGACACAGAGCTGAAAAGTGGTGAAACAAGAATTGCATCCAGGCCCTTTCAACTGCTCTACATTTTCCTTTTTTCTCCAGGAAAATAGAACTGTGCCCAACCTCTCCCCCCACTGTCCTTCTCAAAGGACCCGCAGTGGAAGGTAAGGGTGAAAGGTGTGGGATGGCCCCGAACTGCTGGAGATTTCTGGTGGGGCAGGGTGCCGTGTGGATCAGATTGCCCAGTACCTGCCCCATACATCTGGTAAAGAGAATTTGAGGAAAACCAGACTTTGTGGTCCCCCCTCCTCCCCCTGAAGTGGGGTCTTCTGGGCTGAGGGTCCCATGGTGTCTCTGGGGCTTTTGGCTTGGGACTTTGCAGCAGCTTCTCCCAGAGCTGCATTGCACTGGGACCAAGCCTCCATCCAGGTCCCAGGGAGGAGTCTTGGGCTTGAGACAGAGTAATCATTGTAGGTATCTCAAAGGCTTTGGATGAAGTGCCCAAACTGGTTTAACACTATTTTGGCATTTCTTTTATTTCTGTGGATTTATTTCATTTACCTGTTAAGGATCTGCCCCACCTTAATCTCTGTTCTCGGAAGAATTAAAGGCCAGATAGCATTTTTGTTTGTTTGTTTGTTTGTTTTCCTTTTAGGGCTGCATTCCTGTCTCCTGGACTGGAGACATAGCCTGGTGGGCTCTGCTAGTCTGGCCCCCTGCCAATGCTTAGATCAGGACACAAAGAGTATTTCTACTGTTGCAATATGAGGCCCACACTTGAGTCTATGTGTGATTAAAGGAATTTGAGGGCAATTCTGTGACCCAAAATATCCCCAACTCCAGATGCCTGATGACCCTAAATGACACCAGTACATACAGTCTTTGAGGTGAGGGCAATGTCATGTCCTTTCTTCCATCAGCTTTAACAGGGAAGTTCAGTGGAAAGGTCGTAAATACAATGTGCCAAGTATAGTCCAGAGGATCTTGGTGTGTATTCTTTCTACATTGCTTAGGTAGTCAATCCTTTACTCTGGGACTTTGTTCCAACCTCTATAAAATAAGGGAGCTGCTGCACTAGATTTTAAGGTCTTGTCCAAAATCAATGCTGCTTCTAAATTCTGTGATTCCAAGAATATTATTTAGCATCTAGTACGCATTCAACCAAGGGATATTGCTCAATTCTTGATCAACCAACAACATATATCAAGCACTAGATGTGAGGCCAAGAAGTATGTGACTCAGTCCCTGCCCAGAAGGAGTTTATGATCTTGTAAAAAAGGTAAGACAAACATATAGGAGAAGTTCAAAGAGAGACAACAGTGCAATACAGCACATGGTTCATTGCCAAATGAAAGACACAGGACACTTTCTTGCCTGAAAGGAGTTCACAGGGTAGATGATATAGCAAAATTCATTCCAAAGAAAAGGATGCTAACAAAAGACATAGCCAATAACAACTAAAAGAATCAAATATCTAGGAATAAATTTAATCAAGGATGTAAGGACTCTTACATGGAAAACTACAAACCATTGCTCAAAGAAATCAAAGAAGACCTAAATAGATGGAAGGATATTCTGTGTTCATTGACTGGAAGACTAAATATTGTTAAGATGTCAATTTTACCCAAAGCTATTTACAGATAAAATGCAATCCCAATCAAAATTCCACCGCCTTCTTTGCAGAAATGAAAAGCCAATCATCAAATTCACATGGAATAGCCAAAACCAGCTTGAAAAAGAAGAATGAGGTTGAAGGACTCACACTTCCCCAATTTTAAAACTTGTTACAAAGGTACAGTAAATAAAATAGCATGGTATTGGAACAAGGGTAGACATATATACCAATGGAATCAATTTAAGCATTCAGAAATCTATCCTCACAACTATGGCCATCTGATTTTTGGCAAGGGTTCCAAGTCCACTCAATGGAGAAAGAATAGTTGTGGTGGTCTGGAGCTGTATGTATCCCAGAAAAACATGTTCTTAAACTTAATTCAGGGGAATGGATGTGGCTCAAGTGATTGGGCTCCTGTCTACCATATAAGAAGTTCAGGGTTCGATTCCCAGGGTCTCCTGGTGAAAGGCAAGCTGGCCTGCATGGAGAGCTGGCCTGAGCGGAGAGCTGGCCTGCGCAGGAGTGCTGGCCCACGCAGAGAGCTGGTGCAGCAAAATGACGCAGCAACAACAAAAAAGACACGGAAGAGAGACAATAAGAGACACAGCAGACCAGGGAGCTGAGGTGGCGCAAGAGATTGAGCCCCTCTTCCACTCCAGAAGGTCCCAGGATTGGTTCCTGGTGCCGCCTAAAAAAGAAGACAAACAGACACAGAAGAACACACAGAGAGCAGACAGCACAAAAAACAACTGGGGGGGGGGGCGCATAAATAAATAAATCTTTAAAAAAAAACAAAATTCATTCCTGGGGTGTGAGCCTATTATAAGTAGGACCTTTTGATGAGGTTACTTCATTAAGTGTGACCCTCCTCAATCAGGATGGGTCTTAATCCTATTACTGGAGTCCTTTATAAGTGGAATGAAATTCAGACAGACAGAGAAAGCCAAAGGGAGCAGCCAGAAACTGAAATTAACAGAACCTGGAAGAGAAGGGAAAGACAAGAGGCACCATCATGTGCCTTGTCATGTGGCAAGCTAAGGACCAAGGATCGCCACTGGCAGCCATCCCCAGAACACCATAGTCTTTGAGGAGGAAGCATTGCCTTGATGATGCCTTGATTTGGACTTTTTTCCTAACCTCAGAACTGTGAGCCATTAAATTTCCATTGTTTACTCTCATCCATTTCATGGTATTTGTGTGAGCAGCCCAGGAAACTAAAACAAGAATCTTTTCAACAAATGGTACTAGGAAAATTGGATGTCCATATACAAAAGAATGAAGGTGGACACTTACCTCACATCATGTACAAAAATTAACTCAAGATGGATCAAAAACTTAAATATAAGAACCAAAACTATAAAACTACTAGAAGAAAATATTGGAAAGCATCTTCAGGATCATGTGTTAGGCAATGTTTTCTTAGACTTTACACTAAAAGCACCAGCAACAAAAGAAAAAATAAATGTGAGTCCATCAAAATAAAAAAAATTTTTGTACATCAAAGGACTTCATCATGAAAGTAGAAAGACAACCTATAAAATGGGAGAAAATATTTGGAGATCACATATCCAATAAGGGTTTTATATCCAGAATATAGGAAGAAATACTACAACTCAACAACAAAAAGACAACCCAATTAAAAATTGGACAAAAGACTTGAATAGACATTTCTCCAAGAAAGATACTCAAATAGCCAATAAGCCCATGAAAAAATGCTCAGCATCATTAGCCATTAGGGATATGCAAATCAAAATGACAGTGAGATACCATTTTATACTCTCTATTAAAAAAAAACCAGAAAATTACAAGTGTTGGAGAGGGTGTGGAGATATATGAACACTCATTGTTGGTGGGAATGTTAAATGGTGCAGCTACTGTGGAAGACAGTTTGGCAGGACCTTAGAAAGTTAAGCAAAGAATTACCATTGACCAGGCAATTCCACTTCTATGTATGAACCCCAAAGAATTGAAAGCAGGGAATTTGTGACTGATGTTCATAGTAGCATTATTTGCCATTGCCAGAAGATGGAAGCAACCCAAGTGTCCATCAACAGATGAATGGATGAACAAAATGTGCTTTATATATACAATGGATAAACCCCGAAGACATCATGTTGAGTGAAATAAGCCAGACACAAAAGGGCAAATATTGTATGATCTCACAGATATGAAACAATTATAATAAACAAATTCATAGAGTCAGAAACTAAAATACAGATTACCAGGTGCTGGGGTAGAGGTAGGGAATGGGGAGTTAATGCTTAATTAGTACAATTTCTCTTTGGAGTGATGGAGAATTTTGGTAATGGATGGTGGTGATGGTCCCACAACACTGTGAATGTAATTAACACCACTGAAAAATATATTTGAATGTGGTTAAAATGGGAATTTTTAGGTTGTATATATGTTACTAGAATAAAATTTTTAAAAAACCATAGGACTGTACAACACAGTGAATCCTAATGCAAACTCTGTGGACTATAGTTAATAATGTAATTATAATAATATTATTTCATCAATTGTAGCAAAAACCACACTAATGCAAAGCGTTAATAATAGGGAAAAAAGTCTGTGTGAGGAGGGTATATTGGAAGTCTGTATTTTCTGCATTATTTTTTTGTAAAACTACAACTTCTCTAAATAAATAAATAAGAAGACATTGCCAAAATGAGTGGCATTATGGAGAAGTAAGCCTGGAGTCCAGAGAAGAGAATTGATTGTAATTGTTGGGGATGAGTTTGGGGAAAGGTATGTGTCCATTCTCCTTTCTTTTGGAAACTACCTGATTTCCTTCTAGGAAGCACCCTTTCCCCCCTCCTCATCCCATGCAGGTGGGGTTGACATTACCTCTGGCTACAGGAGTGATCCTATGGCTCATAGATTGTCAATCAGAGCACCTCATCTGTCCATTCCCCCACCCAACCACAGAGATTGGTCCAGGGATAGGAGTCAAGGGAAATGCCTGCTGGGAAAAATTCTCTTCCTCACTAAGGTTGAACCTTGAGTTCATCCTACATGCAGCCCCTTTGCGTCCAGGAGTATAGAGCCCATCTGAGAGTGGAATCAACATGGTGAACACAAGGCCAAGAGATAGAACCAGGTCCTGGGGGCTGCATATGGGACCCTGAATCCAGTCATACCTGAGGTCAGAATTTTCAGCTGGATTGTCCATACATTTCCTTTCTTATGTGAACTCAGGTTGGTTTCCTTGAAAGAGAAAGTATTGCAAGGTGGCCCTTGAACTCAGTTTGGGGGGATGGAGATGAAGGAAGTGGGCCATCCAGGTGGTAGTGCAGTATGAACAAGGGTGTGTTGATGAGGGTAAGAATGTATCCACGGAGATGGGTGGAAACTGACTGGGACGGAGGTTCTGGATGGACATATGCAAAATACCTTGCAGGAGAACTTGTGTTTCCATGCCTCTGGGCCATCTATTTGGACTTTCCAGTGGGATTGCTGGGGAATGGTATGTAATGCGAGGACAAAGGCAGAGAAAGAGCTTTAAAAATCATAACAATAACCAATACTTACTAAACACTCAAATACATGCTAGGCACTGTACTAAGCTTTTTTTTTTTTTTTTCATTTAAACCTCTCAATGGCCTATCAGGCAGTATCATTTTCCTATTTTACAGATGAGGAAACTGAGACACAAGGAATTTGTTCCTGCTGATCCAGCTAGTCATTGCCAGAACTGGGATTTTAACCCGGAAACCCAGGCTGTCTGATCACTCTGAACCTCCCCTCCTCTGCGTCTACAGATGTAGCCTCCACTTTGGGGCAGCCAAGGGCCAGCATGGGGGTGGGGGGAGGAAGAAGGGAGGGGTGAGCTGTTGCCAAAAGGGGCCAAGGAAGAGCACAGAAGCCAAATTGTTTTTCTGAGTGCTATGACTATCTTTCATTTTTTAGCTCAGCTTTTCAAAACGAATGTTCTCTGTTGGGCAAACACTGAAACTCTGGCTCGTCTGCCCTTGATTAGCAACAGTCACTAGGACCAGCTAATGACTCCAGCCAACTGCTCGTGGTCAGGTCTGACACCCTTCTGGGTCACTCAGAGGGGGAGCAACTTCCTCTGGACAAGCCCCCTTGATGGCCCGGCTAGCCCTCCGTCCCCCCAGTCTCTTTCCAGCTCTGTATCCCCTACCCTTGGACGGCCTCAGAAAAAGGAAAGAAGAAATGTTTTTTAAAAAGAAGTCTAAATGAAACCAAACACTTGTATTTCCAACTATCAACGTTGGATTTGTGCTTCTCCAACCCTGCCATTTGGGACAAGTCTCTCTCTGCCTCTCTTTGCCTGACGGTGTAATGCAAACAGACCATAAAAAAATAAACTTTCCCCCCAAATATTATCTTAGGCCTCGTTTTATCATGCTTCCTTGAGCTGTCTCTGTAAAAGGGAAGAAAAAGGAATGTGGGTTTTCATTTGCACAGGTCTGGAAAGGGTCCTGCCGTCTGCTCTCCTGCCTGGGCTCTCTGTGGTCTCCTCCCCAGGCTCCTGCTGTCTGCCCCATTTCCATCTGTCCCTCACTGAGACACTTCACATCAATTCTCCATTTCCTGTCCACTCACCTGTAAGACAAGAATAACACCTGCCCACAGGGTTGCTGTAAGACAGAAGTGGCAAACAGATGGCTTTGAGACCCAGAAAACAGGGCAGGTATAAAGCAAGAGGGGTGGTGGGCTCTGAATACACCCTACCTAAATGCAGTCTTGTTTGGTTTAAAAAGCAAAACAAACAGTCAAGCAAAAGCTCACCATGTAGGTTGAAATAAAACATCTGCAGACTGAGTCTAGGCTTGAGGCCACCTATTGTCAACCCCACAAGGATTAAGTAAGAATATTCAAGAGAGGAAGCTTAAAATCCACACACCCTTAGGATGGAAGTCGCCTACAATTGACCTTCTAAGTGGAGAGAGAATGAGGACCTTCCCTCTTTGAACGTGGGCTCTGATGGGGTGGGGAGGTAGGGAGAAAGCATGAGGACACACAGGGCCTGGGGTGACCTTTTAGGAGGTCAAAGGGCATAGCAAGAGTAGGTTTAGCTGTCTTGACCCTCATGACAATTTTCCAAATTCAGTCATGAGCAAGTGGCTTGGAGGTGGAAGAGCTTTGAGGTCTGAAAAAAAAAAAAAAATCAAAATTTGTCCTTATTTTCCTGTTTGAATTGTGCTATAATAGAAAAGGGAAAGTTTTAATGGGAATTTAACCATTTTGCAACCCTAAATAAATTAAGGAATCTAGGCTATATCTTGGAATTGAACATCAATGGCTGTTAAAAATAAATATTATTTTGTACATGATTATATACCTCCTGGTGGACAAATGTACCACCACCACCTATGAAATAGTCTTGTCAAAAATAATCAAGCCCAAATTTGAACAAGCCAACTAGCAATTTACAGGAAATACAGAGCTCAGAGGAACACACAGACAACACCCTAGGGGTGCAAGCAGCAAAATCTACACTGTGGGAAACTCACAGGCCAAATGACCCAGTTTTTTCAATAAATAAATTGCACAAGGGCAAAGAGGTCAGAGTGGAGGAAAAATCTGTACACTGAAAGAGACTTAAAAATATTTGAAAAGACAAACTAAACCACAATATTGAGGGATGCATATCTCAGTCTTTTCCGTATAAGAAAGGAAGGAGGTAATTATCATGAGGCAGGTAAGTGGTAACTATAGAGGGGAAGGAAGAGCTGTGTCAGGTGGGGCAATGGCAGGAGCTTCTGGGGTGGCCGGCAGAGCTCTGTTTGGATGGTGATTACAACAGTGTTCACCTTTTAATAATTTTTATGCTATACATCTATTTTCTGTATTTGTGATTTTTTTTTTACCATCTAAAGATGTTTTTGTTCATTTTAAGTACATGCTCCTAATTCTTTCTCTACCACTTACTTCCCCACCAATTTGGAGCCCTTTGATTATCAGTTGTAGCTTCTGCGTTCTGAATTCTGCCCATCTCCCAACCCTCCTTTTCCATGATTCTCTCCTAATTATATATTGTTTCAACCAGAATGGGCTGTTATGCTGCAGAAACAAACAACCCCTAAATCTCAGTGACTTAAATGTTTATTTCTTGCTTATGCTATATGTCTATCACATCTCAGCAGGAGGACTCTGCTAGTCTTAGCTGCTCAGGGGCCCAGGCTAACAGAGCAGCCACCATCTCAAATGTCCCCAGTAATTGTGCCATTTAATTCCATGGCAATTAAATGCTTTGGCATGGAAATGTACCCATAACTTCTGCTCACAATTCATTGGACAGAACCAGTGGCATGGAACCATCCAACCACAAGGTGGACCAAGAAGTACAGTGCTATAAATGTGTCCTGAAATGGATGGTAATCAACATTAATAAATCGGTCTCACTTTGCACTGTTCTGATGTGCATGGGTTTCTGTTACCATGTTTTAGTTAAAAAACACCAACATCTTCCAAATTTCAGTCATCACAGTATATTAAGTGTAATTGCATAAAGTACAAATTTCACTGCCGGCGCTTCAGTCCACAATTCACTATGTAATCAACAGATACCCATCATGAACAGTGACCAATCACATCACTTCTTTCAAAATCTGTTAGTGATTGGTCACCGCAATGTTACTCAGGTTACATGCGGATGGCAAAGCACGTTGTTGTGTTGCCTCCTTGTCTCCGAGTGATAAATCCCCATGACACTTTACGAAAATAGATAATGGATAGTGGGTTAGCCAACAAAAAGGAAAGTGAAGCAAAGAAATGAAAAGTGATAACACTGGAAATGAAACTGGGTGTGATTAGAAGATGTGACAGTGGCAACAGCAAAGCAAAGCAAAGCAAAGACAAGACCTAGGCCTGCATGAAACTATGGTACAGACCGTATTAGAAAATCCAATGGAAGTAAAAAACAGGGTAAAGTCGCTTCATCATCTTTTAGTTTAAATTGCACTAGGAACAGAAAATCACTTACAATTGAAATGGAATGTTTGCTCCTACTTTGGATTGAGGACTATAATATTTAAAAATCTCTATCAGTTTGGCTAGCATTCAGGCCAAAGCACTGAAGTTTGTTGCCACATTGAAAGAAAACACTAATTATAAGGAGACTGAAAAGAACTTTTTACTGCCAGTAAAGGCTGGTTTTATCATTTCAGAAGTCAGCATGAATTGATTAATGTTAAGCCATCTGCTGAAGTTGCTAGCACAGATAAGGATGCTGCTGTGAAATTAGTACTCAGATTCCAAAAAACTGAAAATGACCCAGAGGAAATAATTCTGGCAAAAAAAAAAAAAATTGTTTTAAAGGAATTCTCATAGATATTTTCATGACATTGAAAGAGCAAAGGACAAAATGTCAGAAGCTGATTCAAACTTGGAAAGAAGAATGACAATTCACCAAGGCATAGAAAAGATGTTCCCTCCATATCATACGTTAGACAGGGAGATGAAGAAGGCAAGAACTGTTGAAAATACTTTTGATACATTTTTTACTAAGAATAAGAACTAAAACGGGGGCGGATGTGGCTCAAATGGTTGGTTGTCTGTTTCCCCTATGGAGGGACCTGGGTTCAATCCCCAGGACCTCCTGGTAAAATAAAAAATACAGAAGGCGCGCGGGTGAGCTGCCAGGCCCCGCTGACCACGCAGCAGGATGATGACGTAGCAGGAGAGTGACACAAGGGGAGAGCCAAGATGAGACATACTGAAGAACCAGACACTGGGGTGGCATAGGTGGCAGAACGCCTCTCTCATCGGAGGTTCCCAGGATTGAATCCCGGTGAAGACAGGAGAAGAATGAGAGGAGAGGGCAGGAAATAGACACAGAGAGTCACCCAGCGAATGGACACAAAAACAGCAAAAATGGGAGGGGGGGAAGGAGGGATTAAAAATGGATAAAAGTAAAATAAATAAAAAGAGTACACTGATAGTTTAAAAAATAAAACAAAACACTTGAATTCTCAATGTTTCTAGTGTTTTAAATTACAGTGAAATAAATAGTTTTACTATTTTTTTCATTTCCCTGTACATTTATAACAACATTAAGAGAGTTACAATGTGTTGATAAAAATTTTTAGAAGTCATGGAACAATTGTTTCCTGTTGATTATAAAATTGCTTTCCCTGGTTTCCACTTGTATGGTCATTTTTATGGTCTTGCAGTCCTGCACCACATGCAACGTGAGGCCTGCCTGAATGCATACCTGGTGTGTGTGGAGTTAGATTACTATTTTTCCACATCTGCTTGTGCCCACTGACTTACATGGGGTCTGAAGAAACTTCTGGAAAAAAAATTGGAACCACCAGGATGAGCACGAACTTGCGATTGCAGGTATCATTTGGAGGCTATTTGACCTCAACCTGATTTGACCCCAACAGCCACCTTGGTGGCCTGTGTGTGAGCCGAGTGGGAAAGTGCCCTGTGTATAAAATGACAGGGCTTGTACCCCAGCAGGGCCCATGCCATTCTGCTGTGGGGTCCAGATAAGAGAACAATACTCGACACAGGGAAGGTGTTTCTTTACTCACTCTGCAGTGGAGGAAGGTAGATAAAGCCATCACCAATAGAGGGACCCAACCCTGGTCTGGGCTGAGCGTCCCTGGGGCCTCCCAGGCCACCCGTGCCTCGTGGTCATGATGACGCACCAGCACTAAACAACAAACGATGAGTAAAGAAGTGCTCTCCAAACCGCGCTTTGAGTTGCCCACGCTTTGCTGTGGCTAAATCCAGTGCGGTCTGCAGTTTAGGCAATCCAGCCCTAAAGAAAGAAGAGCTTGCTGTGGACCTGTAGAGTCTGAAAGCGTTGCAGATCTTCGCGGTAGGCTTGAGAAAGTGGAAAGAAGAGGAAAGGGTGTGTCCTGACAGGAACAGTGAGAAACTGAGATGGTGTGTGCAGGGCCACAAGGGGGGTGGGCTGGTGGATGCGGCTGGATGTAAAGGCTCTGGGTGCTCAGGCAGCCAAGGAGCTCAGAGCCCTCCTGCAGCCGCGGCCTGTGCTGCGGCTCTGGCTCGGCGCCGTAAACACCCAGGGCCTTCCTTGCTGCCCAGCCGCCCTCCTGAAGAACGCTTACCAGCTAGTTTCTGGGCAGCTGCCCGGAGTTGGGGACTGACCCTGAGGGGCTCCAGCCATTCTCCTCTGCTCTCAAAAGAGCATCCCAACAGGAATAGAGCTCCAGCCTTCTTGGATCCATGGTCCCCGCCTTCCTCTGCCAAACTGTTAAAACACTTTATTCTACAAACACATCACAAACAAATCCCATCTTGCAACCACCCTGACCGAAAGCTTGCCATGAGGCAGAGGAATGGCAGGAATGTGCTGGCATCGCTGTTACTGTGCTGAGTTTGAAGAAAAGGCCCAGGGTTTGGCCGTAGCATCGGATAATGGGGACGGCCCAGATTTTTAAAGACCAAGTCACCAAGACAGCCATCCTGAGTCACTGGGCGCTCTTTCTCCCCAAAACAAGAGAATCGTAATCGCAGCTGGGGGAAGGTGCCTCACACGGCTTTCCACTCTGCCACGTAGTCAGAGCTGCTGTCCTAAAATGCTGCCCTATTAAGAAGTTCCAGATTATTAATGGTTGCTTCCTTTTTTCTGAAGAAAATTTTCAAATACTGTTTTTCCACCTCTGTTTTATGCATTCAGGTCAAGGCCTCTGGCTCCTCTCTTTGGTGGAATGAAATATCCTAGCCTGGCCATTCAGGATGTAAGTGTTTGTGGAACTTTTGGCCAGGCCGTAAGCACCTCTGTGTAAGAGGAGCTTGTGGTCAGAGTGGCTCTGACAACGCAGAGGAACTGGGTAACGACCACCTGCGGGCTTTGTCACATGTGCATTTGCCCGGACTGCAGCTTTTCCTCCCTGGCTTTGGTTTGTGCTTTTTGGTTCACGCTATATTCTAATCCCTCAGGCCTAACCAAGGCCTTCCCTGAAGCCTTCCACAAGCTCCCCCAGACCACCCTGGCCTGGCCCTGCTTATACAGCAATCAGATTGTGTACAGTATAACCCAGGATTTAGCTACACACGCCCACGGCATGGGCCTTCTTTCCTTATGAAGACTGAAAGCCTGCTGAAGGCAAAGACGACGTTTTCTCAGCACTGGGCTTAGTATATAGTATGGGCGAATGATATCAAATTGCACCGACTAAAAGATGGGCTGGCCGAGGCACCCCCAGGATGCCAATCTATTATGTATAACAAGATGGCAAAATTATGTTTACAGATTCCTCTAAGAGAGAATATGGTGGAAAGGAAGCCGTACATACGTTGTTGTTTTTTTAATAGTAAAGAAGTAATTTATTCTTTTTTTCAGTTATTTAAAAAAAATTTTTTTAAAAGATACTTAGATTACATAAATGTTACATAAAAAATGTAGGGGATTCCCATATGCCCCACTCCCTACCCCTCCCACACTTTCCCACATTAAAAACACCCTTCATTAGTGTGGTACATTTGTTAACAATTGATGAACACATATTGGAACATTGCCACTAAGTGTGGATTATAGTTTATGTTATAGTTTAAACTCTCCCACACAGTTTTGGAAGTTATGACAAATATATAATGGCCTGTATCTGTCAT
This sequence comes from Cabassous unicinctus, assembly GCA_029593785.1. Lineage (NCBI taxonomy): Eukaryota > Metazoa > Chordata > Mammalia > Cingulata > Chlamyphoridae > Cabassous > Cabassous unicinctus. The sequence goes on along the minus strand of JAQZBX010013853.1, from coordinate 23,445 downwards.
TGCAGTGTCATTCAGGACAATTCCAATGTCCCAAAAATGCCCCAATATTACGCCTATTTTTCCCTCTCCCTCCCCTCAGAACCTCCGGAGGCCACTGCCTCCACATCAATGATGAAAGTTCTTCCATTGCTAGAATAACAATAAGTCTATAGTAGAATAACAGTAAGTCTACTCTAGTCCATTGTTCATTCCCCAATCCTGATGATTCTGGGATGGTGATGCACACTCTGCCTCTAATTGAGAGGGGGCTTAGATCCCATGGGGCAGATGGATGGAACATTCTTGCTTGCAGTTGTAGACTTTCTCTGTTCCTTGGGATGGTCGTTTTCCATCATCATTTCCTTGTTAGTTGTCCTGGGTGAGTCCAATGAACTGGAGAGTAGGTATTACAACTCTGTTGAGATTCAGGGCCCAACTGGCACATGGAAAACCCAAAGATTTAAATCTCTTGGACATAAACCTATCAACTCTAGTACTAACTATAGGTTCAAATAGAAGGGGCAGAAGAGCAATACATACTTTGATCTGTCTCTTGGGAAGAAGGAGATTGTGGCAGTGAGACCCACGGGGTATTCAGTAGATAGTTGCTACACTTTAATTTTTTTTAAGAGTTTGCAAGTTGGGCCAGGGTCAAACTGGGTAGGAAGACAGAAGGGAAACAGAACTGCTTCGTCACCTTCACCAGGCAAAGCTCAGCATGGCCTCTAAACACACGTGACCAAATTTGTTTAAAGGGTCCAAACCTTGAGGCTACCCTGGCACTCAGTTCTCAATCTAGCCTGGTAACATTATGATGACCATAGTATAGTCTTAATAAACCTTTTAAAAATAAATGAACAAACAAATAGAATTGCAATGAATTAGGCAGACTCTTCCTCTCAGGGGGGAAATGACCTAAAGGCATTGTGCCCGTTGAGCATTCCCATGGTTGAAGGGGAAGAGAGGAGCTGCTTCTGGGAGTGTCTGTTCTCTAGCCCTGCTAGTCACAATGGGGTCCACCAGCAGCAGCAGCAGAACTTGGAAACTTGGCAGAAATGCAGGCTCTTGGCCCCCACTCCAGACCTTCTGAATCAGAGTCTGTATTTTAACCAGATTCAGATGCACAGCTCTACAGAACCCAGAGAAAAGATTTGCCCTTGCACCTTTGTTGAAAATCAATTGACAATGTATGGGTCTACAATTCCTCATGTAAGTCATGTCAACTACAAGCCATCTCTTAAGCAATGCATCTTTATGGCAACCTACTTGTGCCTCGTCCTGCATTGGGCACTGCAGGAAAGAAAGCAGCAGAGGCATGGTATTGGTTTCTTAGGGCTTCTGTAACAAATTACCACCTAGTGGCTTAAAACAACATGAATGTATTCTCTCACAGTTCTGGAGACTAGAAATCCTAATCAAGGTGTAGGCAGGGGCCTGCTCCCTCTAAAGGCTCAGGGAAAGAAACCTTCCTTGCCTCATCCTGGTTTCCAGTGGCTGCCAGCAATCCTCGGCATTCCTTGGCGGTGGCTGCATCACCCCAGTCTCTGCCTGCCTTCACGAGGTCCTCTTCCCTTACATATCTCTGTGCCTCTTCTGTTCATCTAAGGACAAAAGTTATTGGATTTGGGGCCCTCCCTAATCCAGAATGACTCATCTTAACTAATTATATCTGCATAGAAACCATTTCCAAATAACAACACATTTTGAGGTCACAGGTGGACATGAACTTTGGGAGGGCACTCTTTATCCCACTAAGGCAGGTGGAGCAAGTAAGGGCTCACACTGTGGGACTTCAGCCCCAAACCCTCCCAGCCTTCTCTGTGCAAGCCGCACTGAGGGGCAGGCTCTTGCTTAATCCTGCATCTTCTGCAGCACAAGTACTAGGGAGATACCAGCCACATGGAGAGCCCTTGTTTTCAGCAATAATAAGTCATCAAGATTAAGCTAGCAAATCTTTAGGAAGACAGCCCAGTCCCGACCTCCATCATAACATTTTTCTTTTGCAATGAAGCATCAATGAGTTTGCTGAAAGCCTACTCAGTGTTGCTAAAGCTTAAGTACTCAGGCCTTCCCCAGGTTGGGGGTGGCGTGGGAGGGCAGTCCAGGCCTTTTAGCCCAAAGGCACACCTGTGCTTTTGAGGCTATGCTCCCTGCAATGTGTCTTGCAGATGGAGTTGTTTTACAATACTATGCATAAAACTGTAAATTCTGGAGTCTGACTATCCTGAGTTCATTTCCAGCCTCTGCCATTTGCTAGCTGTGTGACCTTGTGCAAGCCTTAATTTTCCAGCTATTAATAGAGTGATACTTTCCTTCCTGCTTAACTTGGATAGAATCCAATTTACCTTTTCTTTGTTTCCTTTTATAGATTGTGTTTTTGGTGTTGTATCTAAGAAATCTTTGCCTAGCCTAAGGCCACAAAGATTTTCTCCTATGTTTCCTTCTAGATGTTTATAGTTTAAGATTTTATACACAGATCTATGATCCATTTTTAGTTAACTTTTGACTATGCTACAAGATATGGAGAGGTTCTTTTCTCTTTTCTTGGTATCTGGATATGTAATTGTTCTACTACCATTTATTGAAAAGTCTATCCCTTCTCCATTAAATTGTCCTTGAGCCTTTGTTGAAAATCAGCTGACAATATATTTCCCTCTGACTTCTTCTTTCACCATGGTTGGCTTAAAATGTGTATTTAATTATCAAATATTTGGGTTTTTCATAGATATCTTATTTTTACTTATTTCTACATTAATTGCATTGTGATCATACGATTTATACTACTATTTCAATTCTCTGGATTTCATTAGGACTTGTTTATAGCCCAGCATATGATCTCTCTTGGTGAATGTGTGCAGGTGAAAAGAATGTTTATCCTGCAGTTGTTGGGTGCAGTGTCCCATAAACAATTAGGTTAAGGTGTTGATAATGCTGCTCAGCTCCTCTGTGTCTTTACTGAAGTTCTGTCTGATGATCTCTCATTCGCAGAGAGAGGGGTATTTGAATCGGGTCTTGTTTTTTTTTTTTAAAAAAAAAAACATCTGATAACTCTGTCTTTTAATTGGTGTGTTTAGTGTATTAACATTTAATGTAAGTATGGTTATGGTTAGATTTGGATCTTTTTGTCATTACTTTGCCAGTGTCCACTCTACTAGTTCCTGTGTTCACTCTTTTCTGCTTTCTTTTGGAGTGTTTGAATATTTTTATAATTTTATTTTAATTTGCTTATTAGATTTTTTAACTATCCCTCTTTGCACTATTTTTTACATAGTTTACCTAGGGGTTACAATACACATCCTTAGATCTTCACAGTGTACTTAGAGTTCATATTGTAAATCCTTACATAAAATTTAGAAATCTTGAAACTGTATAGGTTAATTTACTACCACCACCACCACCCCAAGTCCACAATCATTTGAATAATTGTTCCCATGTATGTAATGTAGCATTTTTCTCTGGCTACTTACAAGATTTTATCTTTGTCTTTGGTTTTCAGCAGTTTAAAATCATGATGTGCCAAGATAAGGTTTTCTTCATAATTATCCTGTTTGGAGTTCACTGTGATTTTGGATCTGTATTTTACATCTTTCAACAAATTTGGGATGCTTTCAGTCAGTATTTTCTCAAATATCTTTTCTGCCCATTCTCTCTCTCCTTTTCCCCAACTACTCCAATTAATTGCATATTGCCCTACGTGTCCCTGAAGCTTGTTCATTTTTTCCAATCTTTTTTTCTTTCTCTCGTCTTCAGTTAGATCATTTTTGTTGATCTATCTTCCAGTTCACTCACTCATTCACTCATTAGGAGGTGGATTTATAGTCTACCATTCCTGTGTTCTAGTTAAACTTGAGGCCACAGGTCAGGTTTTAAAGTAAAATAGAAGTCCACAGTAATGACACTTTATAGTATTATTTCAAATACAATGAGGTTTAAAATCTGTCCTCAGCTTGTCAACTCTCTAAAGAAAATGCTTCAGATTTTCCAATGAGTTTCTAACTTGACTAAGAGCTAGGGACCTGGTTAGGAGTCAGATACTCAAGCAGAGAGTTTAAAATGTGTTGTGACCAGGTGTTAAAATCCAGATGTGAACAAAGTGCCACAGGAAAACAGAGGAGCTAATGGTTGCTTCCCCCCGGGGGGAGTCAGGAAAGTCCTATGATTCTTAGTATTTCATTAAGTATTGTAATTAGCAGGAAGAGTCATGCTCTGCAGAAAAACAAGAATATTCTAGGCAGAAGGGTCCTGGGAAGGGACTGTCATGATTTGGGAGGAGGGGGAAGGGGGACGTAGAATATAAGGTTCCCAAGGAGAGCAGTGGTGGCCCACGAGGCCAGGAGAGCAGTCTGTGTCAGGATGCCTTGAAGATGGAGCTGAAGAATGGAATGTTTTTGCTGCATCATGTAAAGAAAGGCGCCGATGGGCAGGAGAGGGGCTGTGCCTACGAAGAGTAAGGCAAGCTTTCTTCCTCAAGGATCTCTTAGACAGGCTGAGCAGGCAAAACAACCCATGTGAAACAACAGGAAGAGGCAAGACACCCCAGCACCATTATTCTAATTTCAGCCACCACCTTCTCTCATCTGGATGGCAATACCCTCCTGTATTAGTCAGGGTTCTCTAGAGAAACAGAATCAACAGGAAATATCTGTAAATAGTAAGAGAATTTATGAGTCTGTCATGTGACTGTGGGAATACACAAGTCCAGGTTCTGCAGGCAGGCTGCAAACCAGCTCTGATGAAAGGCCAATGAAGGTCCTTGGTGAGTCTCCAGGAGATGCTGGCTGTCCAAAGATGAGCTGGGAAATTCTCCCTGAATGCGTAAATCACTTCCCCTTTTAAGGCCGTCAACTGATTGGATAAAACATCACTCATTGCTGATGGCAATCTCCCTGGTTGATGGTAGATGTAATCAGCCATCTATGCAGTAAACTCATGATGACTAAAGCCCATAAATGTCCTCGTATTACAATTAGCCCAGTGCTTGCTTGACCAAACAACTGGGCACAATTACCTGGCCAAGCTGACACATTAACCCAACCATCACACCTCCCAATTAGTCTCCCCATTACTACATCTGCTCACTACCAGTCCATTTTCCACAACTGCAGCCAATATGTTTTAAAAAACATAAATAGGGAGGCGGCTGTGGCTCAATTGGTTGGGCTCCTGTTTACCATATAGAAGGTCCCGGGTTAGAGCTCCTGGGCCTCCTGGTGAAGAAGCTCCCCCATGGTGCGGAGAGCTCGGGGCCTGCGCGACGCAGTGAGCTGGCGCAACAAAGGAAGACAAGAAGCAAGGGGGGATAAATAAAATAAAAAAAGAAAGGAAAAATTTAAAAATAAATAAAATAAATAAAAAGATAAATAAGAACATGTCACTCTACTGCTTAAAACTATTCGGTGGCTTCCCGCTCAGAATGTTCTGAGTCCACATCACTTCCCTTGGCCTTGTGCCTGATCGCTCTTCCTTCACTCACCATGCTCAGTCTCACTGGCCTTCTGGATGATCCCGGTCAAGCCAAGCACTCATGGGTATCGGGGCTTTGTGCTACCTGTTGCTTCCGTCTGGAACACTTTCCTCCCAGTTCTTCATTTGGCTGCTGCTTCTCAACCTCAACTGCCTCAAGGGACCTGCCCTACCTCAAGTGTCTTCCCTTTTAAAGTCTGTCACAATGTCCAATTTATTCCATTGAAAGCACTAATAACCTGTACACTTTCAATTCACTTGTTTACCTAATTATGGTCTGCCTCCCCCACTGGGATATAAGCTCTACAGTGGCAAGGTCTGTCTTGTTCTTCATTAGGTCCCTAACACTTAGTATAGTGCCTAGCACATACAGATATTCATCAGATATATCTGGACAAACAGCTATAACCAAATGCTATGGGTCGTATCATCAACTCTGTGTATCACATATCACAGGAGGGAGCTAATGGGGTGAAGGATCAGAGGAGGGGAGAGAAAGTGCTGTTGGAAGTGGGTGCCCTGTTGCCACTAGCCTATCTGAAAGGAGGGCACCTCATGATCTAGGTATGCGTTCTGCAGCTCCTTAGGGAGAAAGAGTAAAGTTTTGCCTGTAAAACTGACGCTTTGGTTAAGATCTCCAGCTCTCCCGTCCTCAGGCTCTCTGTGGAACTTCCACATCCCCCTTTTCCACCTTCCCTTTGACTTGCTTATAAGCTACTGTGATGATTTCAAAGAACTTTCCCATTCCGTTCCATCCATTTTGCCAACCCAACTCGTAGGAGATGAAACCTATTCTGTTTTCTAGGAGTTTACTTCTAATTCAAGAATAAGAGAAAAATATTTCTTCAATAATCCTTGGAATTGCTTTATCTTATAAACCTTTGCTGTTTCTAAAACTAGGATATGTTTTTGGAACCCTGCTGTGTGAAATCCAGGCCTGGAAGTGCCCCATAATTAGAAAATGCACACTTAACAGGACTTGGAAGGTGGCAGAAGGCAGCGCCTTCATTCTTCCCAGCACTGGACAGGGAGAGACATAAGCAGATGCATGTGGTGTTGGCATGCACTTTTATTGGAGTGAGATGTGATGCTCAGAATGTCTATAGCATATACCCCAAGTGGAAATCCTTTCGGTAATAGTGCATGGGCAACTGGACCCTTGCTTCCCCCCTCCCTCTGCTCCCCCACCCTTGTCCTTTCTTATACACAGTCTGGAATAAGAGCATCTCTCCGTGGCTGGGTCGGAGTGGGGCTTACCTTCTTGACCCCCCGCCCCCGCCCCAGGGAGTGTTTGTATGTCTTGCTATTGTCTCTGCTGGTACACTTGTGGCAATAGGGTGGAAGCCCCCTCGGGGGCTTCCTTAGTTTACATGGCTCAATTTGGATGTCAATTCTCTTAGAGCATTAAAATAGGACACATGCCCCAATGTCCCCATCCCTTTACCTTCCGCCCTCCTTCCTCCTCCCCCAAACAAGTGATAATCTAAAATCTCTTGGTAAAGGGTTTACTTCCTAGAGTCCTGAGTTTCTCTGTTTCTGATGTGTTTTTCCTGCATTGGGCTGCCTGGGTCCTTGGCATGAAGAGTACGTGTCAAGAACAGAGCAGGGGCATCTGGGTCCGAGACAGAGGTGCCCATCCCAGCAAGGAAGCGGGCACCATCTCCAAGCTGCCTTGATAGCATGGCTGCCCCAGGCTCTCCTCCTCGTGGGTCTCAGTGTAGAGAGAGATGCTCATGTCTTCCTGACAGCATCACAGTGGTTCTGAGAAGGGCGAGAGAGGTCTGGAAGCCCACCTGACACAGGCCAGGACGCCCTCCTGCGGTCTCACCCTGGGAGATGACACGGGCAAAACCGACAACGCGTCAGTGTCGTGAGGGCCCGCTGCTGTGCATAAATTTAGCCACAGGAGCTGAAAAGGAGCTTTCAGTAGAAGATCCCCCTTGGTTCCTGTTTGCCTTCTGCTCCCCACCTCCCGCCAGCCAAAGGAAGCCTCCCTGAAAATTCAGAGCTTTGTATTTTCAGTAGTAAAATTCAAAAAATAAAACAAATCTTCCCTTTCCAGTTTCCTCCTGAGTGGAGTGCATGAGGAGACGTCTATAAGAAGTTGTGGCTAGATATCTCAGACAGAAAAAAAAAGGCACTTTCAATTGACAAATCAGTCCAAACCACTAAAGTTATAACTCATTTTTTTTTCCTTTGCAGCAGAATAGTAAAACAGACGCGTTATTGGCAGCTCATTAGTGCTGAGGAGAGGCAGTCTCCAGCATGACGTCAGCCCACCGCTTGACCCAAATCTACGATTTCACCAGAGGGCCTTACACTGCCCTTCTCCAACTGCTCAGAGGACATACATGGGGGAGAGGGGAAGAGGCAGAAATAAGACACAGATTGGAGACTTTTTGATGTGTTTAGCACATTTTTGTTACTTCCTTTAATACCACAGACCTTGCATTCTTCCACCCTTAGGAGAACAAAAGACAAGTCTGAGATGGAGGTGGGGGGCGGTGGAGGGGATAGGTGGGAAGGGAGACCCAGCCCAGAAAAAGTTCTGTTCGCCTAATTAGCATTTTAATGCAAACGCTGAAAACGGGAGGCAAAAAATGGGAAGAGGAGAAGGAATACCACAGCTGAGTAACTTCAGATATGAAAGTTCCCTTCATTAAATCGGTTGTTTTTTAATTCATAATTGAACTTAAATAAAGAGCGACCTATAGGCAGCTGTTTCTAATATCGAGTCCCCACCGCACATGAAAGACGCATTTATTCTGCAGCAGCCTCCCTACCCTTGGGTGTTATCAGCTGAACATGTTTTGAACCTACCTAATGCATTTGAGGTAGCTTGGGTTTATTTTTCTTTCAATAAAATAAATGGTTTTGTAATTAAATTTCTGCACTGCCTGTGCTTAATGGTTACATTGACAAGTGCTAATGTATGGCAAGAGAATGAGTTTGAAATGAAACATGCTGTTTTCGAATCTGCAAGCAATTTTGCAGTGGGGCAATCAAACCCCTCGTGCCAGCGAAACATTTTCATTAATCTGCTTGCTGTGCGCCCCGCCCACCCGGCCGCGCGAGGACACTTTTGAGCTCCCCCTTTGCCCACCCCCCACCTTTGCCTTTTTCTAAAGAAGAAAAAAAGCACACACAAAAATATGAAGCGAACCGTTGTTTGAAACCATTTTGTGGTCTCTGGCAGGCGGGCCTGTGGAAATTCGCTGACTTTACACCGTGAAATGTTGCAGCTGTCTCCTTCGAAGGGGCTGCCTGCCCCAACGTTTCAATCCTTGGCAGCCAGTCAACACGAAAATCTGTCCCTCTGTTTTCCTTCTTTCTTTCTCTCTCTTTTTTTTTTTTTTTTAACTTTTTGCCCTTAGCTAAATTTATTTTTGAATAAATCTTCTCGCAGAAAATAGAGAACAGCGATTACTTATCTGCACATGGTCTGTGCAATCCACTTCAAGCCACCTCAAAGAGCTTTGTGAATAGAAACCCGGACGGGTTGTGGTCCTCGCTGGCTCTGCTTCCGCCGCCGTCCAGGTACAGGCAGTGGACACAAGGCCTCTGGCCCTGTCTCTCTCTGGAATGCCTGTGTTTCATCTGACCACTAGAGGGATGGCTTCCCAGGGCGGCTGCCACTCCAGAGCCTATTAGGCCACCCATCCAAGGCCAAGAAGGGTGCAGAAGGCCAGCATGCCATCTGCGGCCTGGGCAGTCTCTGGCTCATTCGCTGACCACAAGGTGTGCGACTCAGCATTTCCCTTCAGGCTGGGGGAGAGGAGCCAGAGGGCTGCCGAGGAATGCTGACTCACCCCTGCAGGGCAGCCAGAATCACAAGTTGTCCTACCCCAGCATGACTTTCTCTTGCTATGTCCTGGGACGGGGCTTAGGGGAAGGGCTTCTGTGTGGTCCCGGCCCCACAGAATTTATTGCAGAGGAGACGGGCTGCTAGTGGGTAGGATTTCAGGATTTCGAGGGAGGTTCTCAGCCCCTCGGAACTCCGTGCCCACTTCCTAAGGCCTGAACCACCTTGACAATGCAAAAGTCCTTGGGAAGGAGACATAAGGACTTTGAGCTCCACTAAGGTGTAAATGATCATAACAAAGCCCCTCCTGAGAGGCGAAAGAAAACTAGGGTTACCTGGTATCTGGATGGCAGGAGGAGAAAATTGAGAAGGGAGAGAGGGCAAAAAAGTGAGGGAACTGTTATAGCCAACAGGCACCCTCACGGTGGCCTGATGTAGCAGAAAGTGTGGTTGTTAAATGACTGCTAGTGGACTTCTGAAAGAGGCAGAGACTCAATCTTCTCCAGGGCAAAGGGACAGAGGGCTGGGGTAGCTCCATGGCCCTAGGAGGCAGAAGGGAGAGGCAGGGAAGAAGTGAAGTTGGAGAGCGACTCACGGGGGCCAGCCTTTGCTGAATCTGAGCTGGGATCCTGATGACACTGAGACACACTGTTGCGAGTGCCTTCATCTGCCACCCCATCTACTACCAAGCTCTAAGAGTTACGATTAGACAGTGTGAACACTTTATATTCATTCATTCATTTGCTCATTCACTATGTGCAAACCATGTTGTGAGGCTCTCCAGGGCACAGGTGTAATAAAAGACATGGCCTGTGCCTGCTCCCGGAGCTTACAATGCCAATACAAGGCAAGACGAAGGAAGTGCTGAGTGGAGATACAAGCAAAATGGTATGTGACTTCAGAGGAGGGCGCAGTGAACTGTCACAAGAGGAGCAAGAGAAAGCTTTGTGGAAGACGCCAGCCTTAAAAGAGGAGTGGGATTTCAAAAGGGGAGCATGACTGTGTTCCAGTGTAAGGGACCTGCGTAAGCATGAAAGGAACCGAGATGGCATGAGGGTATGGAAGTAAAAGTGGCCTGTGTGTTCCCAAATGAATGGAGGATGAGCTAAGTGCCTCTGTGTGTTTGTATATGTGTGGGTGTTTGTGTGTGTGTTGGTGGGGGTGGCAATGGTGGTAGGAAATGGAATTGAAGAGTTAGGATGAGGCCAGATTGAGAGTTTTGATCATCAAGCTATGGAGACTATGCTTTATTTTGCAAACCAGAGGTACCCCCCCACCCCCAAAGGTGTTGGTGACTGAGAATGGGAATGAGTAGTTGGGGGAGTTGTGAAGTGACCCTGCTTATGTATTTGTAATAGGCCCTGTGAGCCACACACAAAAAAGGGCAGGCTGAGGAAGGCAGGCTTTGGAGGCTATTTCAGCAGCCCGGGTCAGAGAGGAGGAGGGCTGGCAAGGCAGAGGCTGAGAGTGGATGGCTGCTGGGGATCCCGCAGAGGTCAGGGACAGCCGACCGAGTGTGCTGGGAGGAAGCGCAGTGTCAGCAAGTGATCTGCTGTCTTCGGGGTTCCTGGGAAATGGTCGTGGCTATGACGGACACAGGGTACTTTGGGAGATAAGTGTGTTTGGGGGCAGGAGAGAGGAAAACACCAGTTCCAATTGCATTCATTGAGCTGGACTTCCTAGTGATGGGGCAATATCCAGAGGGCAGTAGAGGGAGAAATGGACTAATACAGGAGGATGTCAGAACTCTGAGGAATACCCACATTTAAAGGAGCCAATGCAACAGACAAAAGGGTACAGTAGGGGAAGTAGGATACGAGCCAAGAAGAAAAATGAGAATTTCAAGAAGGGCTGGAACGCCATTTTTGATGCGGCACGGAGGCCCAGCAAGGTGAGATGGTGAGGCACTGGGTTCAGCCATAAAGAGGGCAGTGGGTCTCTCTGAGAGGGCAGTCTAAGTAGAGGGGAAGTTGAGTGGGGAGTGACAAGTAATGGCAGCAAGAGGAGATACCTCATTGGGTATGGCTTGAAAGAAGCTTCACAGTGATGGGTGAAAGGAAGGTTTTGGGGGGATGAGAGGCCCCTGAACAATAGTTAAGGAGGAATCAGAAAGGAGACAGAAACTGAAAAGCACCAGAGAAGGGACTCGCTAGTGAAGTAATATCATGGAAGAGGCAGAAAGGGGTGGAAGGTTGGCCTTGGAAAGCAGCAGGGATATTTCTTTCTGAGGCTAGAGAGAAGGAAGAAGGGGCAAGGGGCCGGAGTACTGTTGAGGAAAAGGCAAAGGGGAAGTGAAAGCGCCGGAAGCCTGTTGTTGACGGAAATAAGATGGTGTGCTGAGAGTGAGGGGTGGAGATGGAGGTGATGGGAAGAGTGGAAATGGCTTGGAAATTTAAGGTAGGTAGGATATGGGCTAGAAAGTCAAGAGGGAGTGACTAAAGGGCTGCGGGGCAGCACTGAGAACCCAGCTGAAGATGGAAATCCACTCTGCGTTGACCCAGTCTGCATGACCGTAACGCCTGCTCCAGGCACTCTGGGGAGGCCACTGGCTGGGGATGGCTCCTCAGCTGCAGTGGAGAGCTAGGGGCAAGGCCTTAGGGGCTTTCTGGTTGGTATGTGCAGGTTTTACCTCAAAGACCCGGCACAGCCTTGTCTTGGGCTGAAATTCTGAGACCAGATTTCAAAATGTTTTAAATGAAAAAATACATACCTCTGCTAGAGAGAATTGTAAACTAGAGGTTAGAAAACTAGCTCCCCATGCAGCTTCTCTTTCTCCCCCCAGCTTTCCACTGCTGTGTGATCAGGCAGATCACTTAGTTTTTACATCATTACTCCTGTCCCCCTACCTCTGGGACACATTCTGTTGATTTATTAACTTCTTAGAAAGAAGATGCTATTGAAATAAAGGGAATCTCACTAAGAAAGATGTTTGAGTCTACAAAATTCTGTGATTGTTCCCTCTCATTTCAGTGGTAAAACAAAACAAAAACAAAACCAGTTTAGCTGAGACCTCATTGGTCTTTTGATTTGTTCTTGTTGTTCAATGGTGTTGTCAAAGCTAAAAAAAATTCTGGGGAAACAAATTTGTAAGATTTTAAGATACTGAATAAATTTTATCTAGTTTTGTTCTGGAAAGTAAACCCCATCAGGGTCGTGGTCAGATGTGCATCCTCCACGCTGATGGAGAATCTGGGCTCAGTTACGATGGCCTCGAGTGCTTGCTCTTTCTTCTCTCAGAGGCAGCATTTTAGCCTCTGCCGGGGTGGAGAAAGGGACTGAAGAGTTGGGGATCACTCTGCAGACTCAGACAGCCCCACACGCAGACCAAAAGCAGAGGAGAGGGCCCGATGCACACTGGGTGTGACTCACCGACAGACCTTACTGAGGAAGGACAGGGATTCCCTGAGGTCTGCTCTTCCCTCAGACCCTGCAAGCATCTCCACGTCCTCCCCCATCTGCCCCGAGGAGGCTCTGAAGTCACTCTTTCTCCTGCTCACTTTACACTCAGGTGCTGTGCCGTTAGCAGGCCAGAGTGGGATAAAGGCCAAAGCTCAAGAAAGGCCTCTCTGGCGTCAGCAGCACAGGGGTCTGTACGGCCAAAAATCTCATGGCTGCTGAGACCTCCCAGGGACGGTTTGGGGAAGTGCTATGAGGAGCCTCCAGCAGCTCAAAGGCAGAGCACTGGCTGAGTGTGCAGCGAGACAACTTTCATGAGACATCCAAATCCTCTGTGTATTTTCTGTAAAGGCCACATCTCAGAAGAGTGAATTCCATAGGCTGACTTCCCACTGTCTTACATGTACACACCTTTCTCTTTCCCAAGCTTCCAAAGGAACCACTTTACTTTTGTCAACTTGAATTTGGAAGAGAGGAAGAAATAAGTGATTATGATTGGAAATTCATGATACACTAAACTCTTTGCTAAGTGTTCACCTTTGCTAAATTGTTTCACTACAACTCTATTAATTAGTAGCATTATTCCCATTTTACCGGTGAGGAACTGGGTTTGAACCATATCCAGATTAAAGCTTATGCCTGTTCAGTGTGTTTTAGCTTATTGCCAAGTCTGTAACACCATTACATGCTTCCCTATAGCAACCTCTGTCTTTCCAAATGAAAGAGACCTCCCATTCTAATGCTCCATGCTGGGTTTTGTGTGGAACGGGGCTGGACACCTAAACATGCTGGCTGGAAACCCAATAAGTCCTTCATCAAGTATTCATTGAGAGCTACCATACGCTCAGCACTGTAGGGAACAAGTGAAGAGAACAATCCCATCTGCAAGGGCGTGTCTACCTGCTTGGGAAGACACACATATAAAAAAGGTGTCCACTTGCCTTGTGTTCCTTGCAGTCAGGCTCCAGGGGCATGGGTTTCAGTTTCAAGACAAAGAGCAAACATCACAAAATAACTCTAAGGACGGGGTGAGCTCCAAGGGACCCCTTATTACAGTCGCATCCTGAACCAATGAGAGCAACCGAGCCTCCTTCAGTGGTGGCAAATGTGTCAGTGGAGAGGGCATTATCAGAGCCTCCAAATGACCATCCATTGCGTTGTTTCCTTGGTATCTCCACTCAAGCCTGGAGGAAGAGGGCTAAAAGTCAAAGAGCAATATGGGAGTGTTCTGGTGATGAGAAGCAAGTCTCCACTAATGAGCACATTGAGGCAGCTCATCCTTTTTGTAGCAGAACTGCATGAGCATCATAATTCACCCTCCCCTTGGCCTTCAGCCCTCGTTAAGACCCTCAGGAAGGAAGCTTCATGAAGGAAGGAAGGGAAGAGGACGGCAAGTGGGCCAGTACTCACAGTGAGGAGGTGCCTGGCCCAGGAAGGGGGAGGAGGGCAGGGAAAGCTGGGTGCTTTGGGGCCAAAGTGCTCATTATGAGAAATCTCTTAATGACCATGAGTCCTGAGGGAGGCGTGTGAGCAATGCCTGGCGCCAGTCATTCTTGCACGGGGCCTCCTGTCCAGATGGAAAATGTGCAGGGAGTGAGGGGAGAGTGAAGAGACCGCCAAGCTGCTGAAGGTGACTGATGGCCTTGGGACGGCAAACCTGCCTCCTGTGGGATCAGGTTTTACCAGAATGAGACACAAAGATTAGTGACTTTCAGGTGAGAAAGAACCCCCAGTTACTGGTTTCTGGAACAAAGTTTCTTCATGGTTCTTTGAGAGTTTCATTTGTGTGCCCCACCTCCAGACCTTTGTTCATGACATTTCCTTCTTTCCATGTGTCCAAATCCTACTAGGCCAGCTCAGGCCTCATCATCTTCATGAAACCTTCCCTCCAGCCTCCCCCCTCTGACCTGCTGACCTGCCAGAGGCCCCCCTCTGACCTGCTGACCTGCCAGAGGCCCCCCTCTGACCTGCTGACCTGCCAGAGGCAGAGGAGGTGTTGGTACAAGATTTTCCAACAGGGATATGAATACCCATCTTCTCAGAGCCTCCTTGTTACTCAAAATTCTGGGAGAACAAATTCGTAAGATTTTAAAAATATATTAAAACATCTCATGGTATAAAATTCAAAAATGGCAAGAATGTTTAAATTAAAGCACGAAGCGTCAAAGAAATTGCCTGAGGGCGGATGGCCACTTTGGACCATGTCCAAGCAGGTACCTGCTCTCCTCACTGGGGAGTTCTGGCAGACAAGTTTGAGGAGTAGGTGCGGAGATGTCAGAAGACATGGCAGGGGCCCCTTCTCTTCACAGAAGTGGGGCAATGGGTCGACCAAGACTTACTAATTAAGAGTAAAAGGAAAAGGTTTTAATAAACTTCAGTTAAAAAAATAACAGCAAGTACTATTTATCAAGCGTGTCCTATGTGTCAGGCACTGTACTCATTGCATTACATATATCATTTCAATCAACCCTCACAATAAGCCAACGAGGTAAATAAGACTCAAGCCAGAGTGAGATAAAATAACCTACCCCAAGTTAAAAAGCTAGTAAAGTCCAGGATACAATCCCAGGCCCAGCTGACTCTTTCATACACCACGCTGCTGTGGGTATATTAAGGAAGAGATAATATCTCAGACAATGTCTCTACAACTATCTCCTCAACTCAAATCTTCTAAATTTTCCCTCCCTAAAGTTTTGTAGTTCTTGTGTTGGCCTCTAATGTTTACCTCTACTTTTCCAGGTACAGACCCCAGGTATAGACCCCAGTATAGACCTCTGGTATAGACCCCAGGTACAGATCCCAGGTCCAGACCTCTGGTAAAGATTTCAGGTACAGATTCCAGGCACAGATCCCAAGTACAGGCCTCAGGTGCAGACCCCAAGCATAGACCCCAGGTACAGACCTCGGGTACAGGCCCCAGCTCTAGACCCCAGGTATAGACCTCAGGTACAAACTCCAGCTCAAATGAGGAGCACAGTTTATCCCGCTGGTTCGTCCTGTCCTGGGGCTACTGGGTCATGTGTGTGGGGACCTCACCCACTGTACCACCTGGAAGGCCTCACAGGGCCCTGCTTGATTTATTTAACCAAAGATAAAGTGGCTGGCCTGGTCCATCCCTTTATAGGTTTGGGACTCAGAGTCACCTCTAACTGTCCACAAGCAAGAGATGAAGAACAGACTGGAAGGTGGCCAGAGGACAGCTGTTAATTAATCCTGTTCTGCACATGGAGAACTTAGGTTGAGAAGCCAAGTCTGGAGCCACTTTGTCAGGACAGCTCATCTCCAAGACCTTTCCGGTCTAGTAAGTGTCTTGACTGATGATTTTCCTTGCAGCCACAGTGAGGACCACTGGTTATTTCTAATAACACACATCATGTCCACTGCATCCATTCAGTCCTACAGATTTTGTGATGTGTCTGACCTAGGAAAATGTGTGGCTGGCTTGGGGGTGGGGTGGGGGCAGAAACAGCAGCTTCACTTTCTCTCCTCTTTCAGCCTTCTTTTTCCTTGGCACATCCCTGCAGAGGGAGTGGGTTTGGACATCCCATGCCTGTGTTTCCACCATCTGTTCAGATGTGCCCCACCTCCTGGAAAGCCCATCTAACTTTACACAAATGCACAGCCAGGGACTTGCCAGATCTTGTCGGATCCTAATGTTTTCCTTGGCAGGGACCATATTGCTCCACTAAATGGACCAGGTGAGTCCATGGGGCCTCGGGGTCATCCCTCTGGGTGCTCCATGCAGCTTCTGGGTCTTTCCTGTCCCCCTTCCCAGGCTCCGTGAGCACTGGCTCGCCCCTTCCAAGCCTGCAGGCTCCCTGGAGCATCAGCAGACCCAGCACCTCGCAGGCCGAGGCACTCCCCCGCTCACCTAGCACCTCTTGCCTTCACTGTTCTCTCCCAGCCACCCCTGCTGGTGGCTCCAATCTTTTAGGTCAGAGAGGAAAGTTCATTCATTCACTCAACCAGTATTAAACAGAGTATTTGTACTATGCTGCTCACTGTCCTACACACTTAAGATGGAGAAGTGAACAAAACAGACAAAAAGTCCTGCCCTTATGATGCTTATAATCTAAGTCATCTAATAAACTTTAAAAACAAAATTGTTAGGAATTTAATATGCCCGTCCTCCCAGGACGCATGCTTTGTAAAAGAGGAGCCTAAGGAAGTAGAGTTTAACCCAAAGGAATGAAGAACCCATGGTGGAATTCCTGGTATCTGCGGGGAAATATGTGGGAATGCGAGACCTCTTTGGTCCTCGAGAACGGGATGGCAAACAACGGCCCATGGGCCAAACCCTCCCCACCTCTTGTTTTGTACGGTCTGCAAGATAAGAATGGTGTTTGCATTTGTAAATGATTGTTAAAAATCAATAGAAGAATACTTTGTGATATGCAAAAATTACATGAAAGTCACATTTCACTCCTCATAGTTCCTAGAACACAGCGATGCTCATTCATTATTGAGGCCTCTTTCACGCTGCAGTGGCAGAGCCGAGTCATAGTGACAGAGGTGGCACGTGGCCCCCTGTGCCCACAGTGTTGACTCTCTGGCCCTTTACAGAAGCTTTGCAGCCCCCTCCTCTAGAATCACATGGTGGAGACAGCCATTTATTTTCCACATGCTTAAAACTGGCTCAGTCAGGCAAGCGGGAGCCCCCTGCTTCGTTCGGCCTGTGGCAGAGAATCATGAAGTGGACTAAGCGTCGGAGACTGAGAACCTGTCCTTGACATCTGTTTTCTCTTCAACACACATGGAGACAAGCCCTCCTGGGAAGCGTTCCCACAAATACAAGATTCCTTCCCGGCAGAATCTTCGATGTCATTTGGTGAGATCAGGAGCAAACCTTCACTTTAGGAGGTTCTGGGATCCTTGGTGGGTGGGCTCATCCACGGTCCCGGCTCTGGAAATTTAAGTAATATTTATGCCTGTGGAAAGAACACTGGACTAACAGAGGAAATGGGCTCAAATCCCCACCTTACCACTTAATTGATCGTGTGGTATTGGGCAAGTTATTTAACCTGTAAAAGAGCCTCAGTTCTCTCATCTGTGAAATGGCCTGCCTTGCTTACTTCAAAAGGCTTTAAGAGAAACAAATGTGATCGTACAAGTGAAGGTGCTTTGTAAACTGGATAGCAGTATGCAAATATATTATATTGTTTTCCCTTTTCATAGATGGGAAGCAATATTAAGCTGAATTCTCATCCTTCCCTCTTCTTTGGCGAGACCTAGTTGGACAGTCAAGGTGAGAGCTGTCTCAAATGGTGTCCATTCGCCTTGCCTTCAGTCAGGCTCTACCTGCCCTGAGTCTCCACCTCCCACCCCTCACCCCTACTCTTCAGAATCAGTTTTGGAAATTCTCATCCACGTGGGAGACACAGGCCTCACACAACCAAATAAGAACCATAGCAATACCCCTACGGTTCTCCCCCCAAGATGGAGCTTCCCTCCATCAAACACACTCAAACTCCACACAACATGTGAGGGAACCAACAGCTGCATCTTCCTGGGCCTATTTGTTCATCTAGTGCTGCCCATCCCCCCAATCTGTAACTCTCTCAAAGTGCAATGAGTTTAATTTCCACTATGTATCCCTGATTATCCTAAACCTGACAACTGTCTTTTTCAGGTAATTTAGGGTTAGGGGAAGGAGTGAGATGCAAGAGGAGTGGTTTGTTTTTGCTTTTGTTTTTTTAAATTGAAGTCTGCCTTCCTCGTACTGTAAGCATTTTAAGGGCAGAGACTGTTTCTGTTCCCCTGTGTCACTAACGTCTACATGGTGTCTGGCACATAAACATTCTCTGAATGAATGAATGAATGAATGAATGAATGAAACGGCATCTTGGGATTCAAGAACTACCGGTAGCTTTTATGAGTGTATACACACCAATTCTGAGACAAGCACAGTATTCTACACACAGTAGGTGCCCAATATATGTCACTGGATGATGACAACGAGAACATGAGCATGAAAAGTCAGTCTCCCAAATCCCAAAGCCAAATGAACGAGCCATGAATAGGATCTAAATTTAAGAGTATCTTTTTTTTTCTTTTGTAAAAAGGCTGGTATTTTGTAGTTTGTATTTTGTTCAAGGATTTACCTGCCATAGGATAATGATAACTTGAAACTGCTACATGTGACCTGGGAAGTTTGGAAGTCTCATTGGTTACAACTTCTGGGAAAATTCTCAAACTAGGAAAAATTCTCTGACAGTGACACACAAAGGCTGGCACTTACAACTACTGTCTCCAGTATTTAGGGGAAAGAACTTTTAAGTATGGGTCATGGAACAGATGTCAAACCCCCAGCCATTCTTCTGCCATTCACTGTTTATTGTGAGTCACCCTGGAGCCCATCCATCCTGGCACTAATTTTCATGGGAAGCATCAACGTGTGGCCAGGAGTGCAGGCTGATGGATGGGTTCACGTGAGAAGAGCTGGAAGGTGGGCCCTGAGACTTCCCTTGGCTCTGGTCTTCTTAGGTGCTTTGGTCACTTTGTTCCCCTCTGTCTCCCACATTACTCCTCCATCACTTTCATGCTCCCCTCCCAGAGTGGATTCCCAATACTCTTGCTGGCCTCTCATTTCAGTTCCTGTAGCCCTGACTCATCAAATGCAGAAGTGAGGGCTGCAGAAACACCTTCTGCTCAGCTGTGGAAAGAGGTGAGTGGCTTTCCTGGCCTTTCACTTGGGCACCTTGAGAAAGGCCTTTAGCCATCCTGACTTGCCCACTCAAGACTTCATGGGGTTCTTCTGGGGTTTTCTTGAGGGATTCACCATTTCTACCAGTGGACCTGATCTTTCTTCTCCCTGACTATTCTGAACTAAGCATAGCCAATTCCCCTCCTCATTAAGCCAAGATAATACTGGCATTTTGTGAAAGGAACAGTACACAATGTAGAAATCTACAGGAAAAATCAGAACACTTGAACTAGGGTTTCCTAAGCCAGCACAGTTCATTGGACAAGATCCTTGGTCCTTTTCTATGATCTTCTTTAACTTGCCTCTTAGACCAGCCACTCAGAGGCCTAAGCTGAGGTAGCCTCAGCCCTGCACAGCTTGCCTCTGGATGGGGGAAGGACCCTGCTTGTTTTTCCTGGGTCGCTGCACATGGACCCTGATGTCCCTGTAATCCTACAGCTATGGTTCTGGGTCAGGAAGATGCCTATTTTTTTTTTTTATTGAGGCATAACAAATATAATAAAGTGCATAATTTTTAAGTGTATAGCTTGATTAATTTTACATATTTATGCACCCATGTAACCAATAACCAGATCAAGCTATACATCATTCCAATCCTCCAGAAGATTCCCTCATGCTCCTTCACAGTCAATACACACCTCAGCCAGGTAATCGCTACTCTGACCTCTATCACATTCAAGTAGTTGTACCCATTCTCGAACTTTACGTAAATAGGATCCTAACATATATACACTTTTGTGTCTGGTTTCTTTTGCTCAATAACATATATGAGACACATCTTAATGTGTTTTTTCAGTGGTTTGTTCTCTTTTTATTGCTGTGTGGTATTCCACAATTACTTCTCCACTCTCCTGTTGGTGGGTATAAGGGTTGTTTTCAGTTTGGAACTATCATGATTAATGCAGCTATCCACAATCTTTTACATGTCTTTTGAAAAACATGTATACCCCTTCCAGTTCATAAGGTGAGCACATGTTTAGCTTTAGTAGGTACTGCCATTTTACAAAGTGGCTGTACCATTGTGCATGAGAGTTCCATTGCTCAAGGTTTGTGTCAACCTTTGGTATTGCCAGTCTTTTTACCTTCAGTCATTTGGTTAGGTATGTAGTAGTGTCACACTGTAGTTTCAATTTGCATTTCCCTGAAGAAGGTTGAGCAACTCTTCATATACTTATTGGCCATTTGGTTATACTCTTTTGTAAAAAGCATTTCAAATCTTTTGCACATTTTAACCAGAAACAAGCCCTTTGTTAGATATGTCTACTGTAAAAATCTTCTACCAACCTGTAGCTTGTCTTTGCACTCTTTATGCTCATAGGGCCACAATGAAATCTTTTTGTAATATAAAACCACAGAATGAGAAGGACTGAATCTATAGTATAAACAGGATGCTTTTAATTAATTCCATTTCCAAATCACTTTTCAGAGAGTCTATAATATTTATAATTTAGGACTATAGAAGGTGTCCTTGTGCCCCTTCCCAAATAATACCCCCTGTAAAAGTAATCTCTATTCTCACCTCTACTAGCATAGGTTTGTTCTTCCCGTTCTTATCCTCCATATAAATGGAATCATACAATGTGTAGTCTTTTGTGTCTGGCTTCTTTCTAAATTACGTCTGTGAGATTCATCAAGGTTATGTGTAGTAATAATTTGTTCTTTTCAGGCTATATGATGTTCCATTGTATAAATATACTTCAATTTGGGTTGCTTCTAGGTTGGTGCTATAATGAACCATGCTACTAGGAACATTCTTATACATTGTGTTTGATGGACAAATGCACTCTTGGGCCTATACCAAGGAATGGAGTTGCTGGGCCTTAGGGTCTGCCTTTGTGTTTTATTTTAGTAGATACTGCAAGAGTTCCAAAGTGAGCTATATGATTCCCACCAGTAGTGTGTGACAGTTCCAGTTGCTCCACATCTTCTCCAACACTTGATATTGTTAGTGATTTTTTTTTTAAATTTTAGCCCTTCTACAGTTGTATATTCAGTGAAGTTTTAATTTTACTTTTCCTCTTGACTAATGACATTTTCATATGCTTAATGACCATTTGGATATTCTTTTATCCTCTTTTGTGAAGTGCCTGTTGAGTCTTTTGCACATTTATAAGCTTTAGTTTGCATTTTTCTTATTGATCTATAAGAGTTCTTTATATATTCTGGATATGAATCCTTTGTCAGATATGCATGTTGTGAATAGTTTTCTCCCCGTTTCTGGTTTGCCTTTTCATTTTCTTAACGATGTCTTTTCATGAATGGAATTTTTCAATTTGAATGAAGTTCAAATTGTCAATTGCTTCTTTGTCTTCTCTTCAGGAACACACTCCTGTTTTGGGTTTTCTCCGTTCCCAATGCTCTGACCTGCACGTGCCTTGCCAACCCGTTCTACAGATCCCTTCTGCACTGGGAATCTGCTCCACCTGCTTTCCGTAGACTTCCTGGGTGGAGGATGAAGCTGTAACTTCTCCTTGGATAGGCAGAGTCCCTTTCCTTTTCTGACAAGTGCCTGGACTTCCTTCCTTTAGAACTCAGTTCTGCTAGAACGATGCCATCCTCCTGGGGGTGTCCCTGCCTGCCTTCAGGAGGCAATACTCCTCCCTGGCTCTCTCTGCATTCCAGGCTCCAGTCTGAGCCCTGCCACAGGCTCATTCACCAGGCAGAGGTGGTTCACTCATCCTTATCAAGTCCTTCCTGGCTCAGGCTACCACACACCCCTGCTTTGACAGGTGATCTGTGACAAGGGAGTATTTGTCAGGATCACAACTCTACAGGATCACAATATAAAACTGCTTTTCACTTTAAGAATAAGACCTGATATCACAGGTACAACATTGAAACTCAAATTTGGGCTCAACATAACTTTAATTCAACCTATCAAAATCAATTCAAGTGGCTATGACCATTGCATTGCAGTTCTCAAAAGTACTGCTAGAAACAGTCCCTCTGCCTCCTTCTAAGAGGTTCCTCTCCTGGGGTCCATGGACACCCAGGGGTCAGTAAATACTATTCAGAGGAAGCCATAAACTTGGATCTGAAAAAATTACATCTTCATTTCTACAAACCTCTATTTGAAAATTAGCATTTCTTTTCATTATGTAGACAACAAACTATTGTAGTTTTAGCAGTGCCTCTATTTGTCACCAATAGAAAACAGATACTTTTATATCCATTATAGTTGTTGACAAGATGTTGAATTGTCATTTACACTTATCACTACTATGGTAGTTATTAGACCCATTCCTAGATCTTGTATTCATTGTGTTAATAAAGAAGCACAAATAATACACAAATGTGTTTCTTTAAAATACTTAACTTTATTTCAATATAATTTATGCATCCAAAATCATTTTTCTGAGAAGTGGTCCAAAAGCTTTACAAAACTGCCAAAAGGGTCCTGAGTGAAAGAAAGCTTAAAAAAACCCCTATCATGTAAGAGATCCTCTTAAACTCATAGCGAATTAAAATAATGCAGTGACTTATGCTGACCAGGTAGCAGCTCTGCTCCCGGTTTGGGTGGTGCTGGGAGACTGCTCCTCTTTGTTAATGTTTTCCCTTGGCATGCAGGTGGGGGTGGGAGCATCTCCGTGGGCCCAGGCATGTGACTCCAGTTTTGTCTGGAGTCTGGCATTCCCGGGATTCTGAAAGAACAGGGGCTCTCTTTTGCAGGTCAGAGGAAATGGGTAGCTATCCAGCTAAATAGATTTCATGCTTGACTTCAGGGGAATAGCCCAAATGATGATCTGTTTGAGAGAGTAAATTAAAGAGGTAAGCAGGGCAGGCTGGCTTTACTTGGCTTAACTTTTGTTGGTTTGCTCCCCCAAGCTTCTCAAAAGGAGAATATAGGTTGTCAGACCTCTTCTCCCAGCATCTCCCCACAAATTCTGGCCAGATCCTGCTTCTCAGGGGGCATGACTTTGAATTAGCTTGAAGGAAAGTTCCTAGCAGGATCTGCTTTCTCCACAGGATCCCCTCTCTCTCCAATCAAAACATGACTATTACTTTTCTCACAACTACAAATTCTGAGTCTTCATTTCGCCCACTCCGTCCACTCCTGTCTCTTCTAACTGCCAACCTTCCTCGCATTTCTTGGGCCAGAATG
>JAQZBX010013852.1:19243-29423 GCA_029593785.1 Cabassous unicinctus | reverse complement strand
GGGGGAGTGTATCTGCTGAGGAAGACTGATTTATCTAACAACCTTGGGATACGGAGGCAAGGCTTGAGAAAGGGTGGACTCAGCCAATTTTATAAGTCCACATTACCAGAATTTCAACTCCCCTAAGGGAGTCAGGCAGTGGGTAGTGCTTAATAAGTTTCCACAAGGCTATTTAGGGTCCCACTGGAAGAGGGGGTAGTCTAAAAGAGGCTTGTAACCCATTTCAGTGAGGGGAACTCAGCCATCAGGGTCCCATTTGAATTTCAAAAGGGAACTCAACCTGATCAGGAGAGGGGAGGGGGTATCTGCTCATACAGCCTACTAAATCCTGCTGCCACAGGAGAGTGAAATCTTTGAAGGGGAAAGTGACTAAAAAGCTTTCTGAAGAGCTAACTGACCTAATTAGGAAGTTAGCTCAGTGGAGGAACTTTTTTCTTGATTATATGAGGTCCCTAGTTTAATTCCTAGCTCCTCTAAGACTAATTCACTGGGATATCTAACATCCAGCTGATAATGTAGGACAGGAAAAACATACACTTTACTGTTGTACTAACTTCTTTTGGGTCCCTTACTTCTCAAAAAAAAAAGTTTACTTAAAACATTTTTTAACTTAGTTTACTCAATAAAGTCTGCCTCAAAACCTGTAGAGAGAAACCTGCAGGGTAAATGATTGATGAACACAGGCAGTCTAAGAGGCTCCGTAAAGTCCCAAGAAGGAACACTGTTCTTCCTTAGCTTTGTTTGACTGCTTTCTTGTGTGTTTGGTTTTTCTTTGTTTATTATGTGATTTTCTTTCCCATTTCCTCCCCTCTCCTTTTTTAAAAATTAGCTGTTGCTAGCTTGTTTCTCCTTTGCTGTCCTTCTTTTTCATTGATTTCCAATTTTCTGTGTATATTGATTTTGTCTACCAATGCTATCTCTTTTCCCTCCTTCATCATTCTATCTTCTGCTTTCTGTTGTGAATCTTACATTCTACCTTTTAAAATTAGTCCTCCACTTCACTGGTTTCGATTTCTATCTTGTCTATTCTGTTTTCTTTTTTTAAATTAACTTTTTTCTTTGAGCCCATTCTTTATCTTTCTCTCTGTCTTCATCATTTTGGACTTTTAAATCATTCTATATATTTTTCTCTTTTTCATTTCCCATTCCATTGCAGGTATTCCACTTTTTTCCCTATTATTTTACACTGCTTACAAAAGTTAAATATTCACTTTTACTAAGTCTTTTATGGCCCCTTTTCTAATTTTATTATTATTACTATGATACTCTTTCCTTTCTTGCCTCTTTCAATTCCTCTTGTCCTAATTTTTTCCTTCAAGGAAACATAGAAAAGAGCAAGGAAATAGAAAAAGAAGAACAAAGTGTCAAAGAAAAAACTTAACAAAAACACAGAACCACCAGCAAAATAAAACTCTAGAGCAGAGAGAGAAGCTAATCAACTGAATAAACCCATCAAGATAAAATGATGACAAGAGGGCAACAAAAAATTACAAACCATACTGAGAAATAGGAAGACATAGACCAGTTCAATGAACAAACTAAACACCAGGAAGAGATGCAGAACATTGAACATCTAATCAAAGCTCTCCAAACAAATATAATGGACCAACTTAATGCAGTGAAGGAAGAGATTAAGGATATTAAGAAGACACTGGGAGAACATACTGAAGACATTGTAAACATACACAAAAAGATAACAGATATGATGGTGATCAATGTCACAATCCAAGAAATCAAAAAGATGCTGGATTCACATAACAGCAGATTTGAACAGGCAGAAGAAAGAAAAAGTGATGTGGAAGACAATACATCTGAAATAAACAGATAGTAGAAAGATAGATAAAAAGAGAGAAAAAAATCCAGCAGGGACTCTCGGATTTAACCAACAACACAAAACACTCAAACATATGCATTATAGGCATCCCAGAAGAAGAGAAGGGAACGGGAACAGAAGGAGTGTTAAAGGAAATAATGGCTGAAAACTTCCCAACCCTATTGAGAGAGATGGATGTGCAGATCCAGGAAGCAGAGTGCACCCCAAACAGTATAAATTCCAACAGGCTGACTCCAAGATATATACTTGTCAAAATGCCCAATGCTCAAGACAATGAGAAAATACTCAAGGCAGCAAAAGAAAAGAGAACCATCACATAAAAGGGAAGCACAATAAGACTAAGTGCTGATTTCTCATCTGAAATCATGGAGGGAAGAAGACAGTGGTATGACATAGTAAAAGTACTAAAAGAAAAAAACTTCCAGACAAAAATTCTCTATCCAGCAAAGCTGGCATTCAAAAATGATGGAGAGTTCAAAATATTCACAGATAAACAGAAATTAAAAGAGTATATCAATAAGAAACCCGCACTTCAAGAAATACTAAAGGAAGTTCTACAAATTGAAAGGAAAAAACAAGGGAGAGAGAGTTGGAGGAGAGTTTAAAAACAACTAAAAACACAAAAACAGAAACAAAACATGACATACATTAATCAAAAGAAAATATGGCTGAAGTAAGAAATTCATTGCGAGTAATAACACTGAATGTTAATGGATTAAATTCACCACTCAAGAAACACACATTGGCAGAATGGATAAGGAAATATGATCCATCTATATGCTGTATACAAGAAACCCATCTTTGACCCAGGGATTCAAGGAGGCTGAAAGTGAATGGCTTTTTACAAGCAAACAATAGCCAAAAAAGGGCAGGAGTAGCTATTCTTATATCAGACAAAATAGACTTTAAATGCAAAACTATTGTAAAAGACAAAGATGAACACTATATATTACTATATATTAGTAAAAAGGGTAAACTCTCAAGAAGAGAGAACAATCATAAACATTTATGCACCTAATCGGGGCACCTCAAAATACATGAGGGAATCTCTGAAAAAACTAAGTGGAGTAATAAATTCCTCTACAATTATAGTGGGAGACTTTAATAAAACATTATCATCATTAGACAGAACATCTAGAGTGAGAATCAATAAAGAAACAAAGGCTCTGAACAATACATTAAAGGACCTGGACTTAATAGACATATACAGAACACTACACTGAAATACAGCAGGATTTACATTCTTCTCGAGTGCACATGGATCATACTCTGAGATAGACCACATGACCACAGAACAACTCCCAATGAATTCAGAAAGATTGAGATTATACGAAGTAATTTCTCTGACCACAATGGAATGAAATTGGAAATCACTAAGGGCCAGAGAAAAAGGTTAGGCACAAAGATATGGAAGTTAAACAACACACTCTTAGACAAACAGTGGGTCAAGGAGGAAATCTCAAAAGAAATCAGTAACTACCTTGAAACTAATGAAAACAACAACACAACATATCAAAACCTATGGCATGCAGTGAAAGCTGTCCTGAGAGGGAAGTTCATAGTCATAAGTACATATGCTAAAAAAGAAGAAAGAGCTAAAATTGAAGACCTAGCTGCACACTTGGAGGAATTGGAAAAACAACAAACTAAACCTAAAGGAAGTAGAAAACAGGAAATAATAAAGATTACAGTAGAAATAAATGAAATAGAGAATAAGAAAGCACTAGAAAAAATAAACAAAACCAAAAGCTGCTTCTTCGAGAGCATCAATAAAATTGACAAACCCTTAGCCAGACTAACAAAGAAAAAGAGAGAACAGATGCAAATACACAAAATAAGGAATGAGCAAGGGGATATCACTACTGACCTTATAGAAATAAAGAGTATCATAAGAGGATGCTTTGAAAAATTATAGGGCAACAAGAATGATAATTTAGAGTAAATGGATAAGTTTCTAGAAACTCACAGCCTACAATTATGAAAATAGAAATTGATAAACCCAACAGTCCAATTACAATTAAAGAGATAATCTCAGTCATCAAAAGCCTCCCACCTGAGAAGAGCCCATGATCAGATGGCTTCACAGCTGAATTCTACCAAGCAATCCAGAAAGAGCTAACACCAATTCTGCTTTAGATCTTCCAAAAAACAGAAGTAGAAGGAATATTGCCTAACTCATTCTACAATGCCAATATTATCCTAATACCAAAACTAAGTAAAGATACTACAAGAAAGGAATATTACAGACCAAATTCTCTAAGGAACCTAGAGGCTAAAATTCTCAACAAAATACTTGCTAATCTCATTCAAAAATGTATGAAAAGGATTATACAAAATGGCCAAGTGGGTTTAACACCAGGTATGCAAGGATATTTCAATATAAGAAAACCGATCAATGTAATACACCACATAAACAGATTGAAAGAGAAAAATCACATTATCATCTCTAAAGATGCAGAAAAAGCATTCAACAAAATACAGCACTCTTTCCTGATAAAAACAAGGCAAAGATAGGAATAGAGGGAAAATTTCAGAATATGATAAAAGGTATATATGAAAAACCCAAAGCAAAAACCCTTCCCTCGCAGATTGGGAACAAGACAAGGAGGCTCATTATAACCACTCTTTTTTAACATGGTCTTAGAAGTACTTGCTCAAGCACTGAGGCAAGAAAAGGATATAAAAGGTATCCAAATTGGAAAAGAAGAAGTAAAAATTTGATTATTTGGTTATGACATGATTCTATACATAGAAAGCCCTGAGAAATATACAACAAAGCTTCTAGAACTTATAAAGGAATTCAGTAATGCCACAGGCTATAAGATCAATGCTCAAAAATCAGTAGCATTTCTGTACACCAATAGTGAGAAATCTGAGGAGGAAATTTAACAAAATAGCATTTACAATAGTAACTAAAAGAATCAAATACCTAGGAATAAATTTAACTAAAGAAGGAAAGGACTTATATACAGAAAACTACACAACATTGTTAAAGGAAATCAAAGAAGACTTAAATAAGTGGAAGAATATTCCCTGTTCTTGGATAGGAAGGCTAAACATCATCAAGATGTCTATCCTACCCAAACTAATCAACAGTTTTAATGCAATTGCAATAAAAATCAACACTGTATTTTTTCAGGAACTGGAAAAATTAACTGCAAAATAGATTTGGAAAGATAAGAGGACC
This sequence comes from Cabassous unicinctus, assembly GCA_029593785.1. Classification (NCBI taxonomy): domain Eukaryota; kingdom Metazoa; phylum Chordata; class Mammalia; order Cingulata; family Chlamyphoridae; genus Cabassous; species Cabassous unicinctus. The sequence goes on along the minus strand of JAQZBX010013852.1, from coordinate 24,402 downwards.
CGAATCACCAAGACATATTGAAAAAGAAAAATGAAGTTTGAGGTATCACAATACCTGATTTTAAAACATACTACAAAGCTACAGTGATCAAAACTGCATGGTATTGGCACAAGGAAAGACCTACTGATCAATGGAACCAAATTGAGAGTTCTGATGTAGATCCTTGCATATACAGTAATCTGATATTAGACAAGGCCACCAAGCCCACTCGGTTGGGAGAGAATGGTCTCTTTAACAAGTGGTGCTGGGAGAACTGGATTTCCATATCCAAAAGAATGAGAGAAGAATACCAGCTCAGACCTTATACAGAAATCAACTCAATATGGATCAAAGAACTAAATATAAGAGGCAAAACCATAATTACCTTGGAAGATAATGTAGGGAAGCATCTACAGGACATTGTAATAGGAAATTGTTTCATGAACTTCTCACTCAAAGCACGAGCAGGAAGAGAAAAAATAGATAAATGGTGTGTCCTCAAAATTAAAAACTTCTGCACCTCAAAGTACATTATTAAGGATATAAAAAGACAACCTATCCAATGGGAGAAAATATTTGGCAACCATATATCTGATAGTAGCCTAATATCCTGCAATATAAAGAAATCCTACACCTCGAAAATAAAAGGACAAACAACCCATTTAAAAAATGGGCAAGTGGCCTGAAAAGACACTTCTCCAAGGAAGAAATACAAATGGCCAAAAAGCACATGAAAAAATGCTGGACATGACTAGCTATTAGAGAAATGCAAATCAAAACTACAATGAGATACCATCTTTCACCCCTCAGAATGGCAGCTATCAGAAAAACAACAGACTATAAATGTTGGAGAGGATGTGGAGGAATCAGAACCCTCATCCACTGCTGGTGGGATTGTGAATGGTCCAGCCACTGTGGAGGACAGTTTCGGGGTTCCTCAGAAAACTAACAATAGATCTTCTGTATGATCCAACAATTCCACTGCTGTGTATATACCCAGAAGAATTGAAAACAAAGACATGAAGAGATATATACACACCAATGTTCTTAGCAGCATTGTTCAAAATTGCCAAAAGTTGGAATCAACCCCAGTGCCCATCAACAGATGAATGGATAAACAAAATGTGGTACATACATACAATGGAATATTACTGAGCTGTAAGAAGGAATAGAGTTCTAACACACAGAATAACATAGAGGAAACTTGAAGACCTTATGTTGAGGGAAGAAACCCAGGCATTGAAGGATGAACAGTATATGACCTCACTGATTTGAACTGAGGAAAGTGAGCAGTCTCTGAGAACCATTGTCTGAAAGATAGGTTAACAAGGGAGAGAAAGAGAAGAGTCGGTTGTGAGCCATCACCCATATGAACATAATGTATGGTAAAGTGATAGAGCATAGTTGCATATTGAAGGATAGGACAGGAGGGTAGTAATATTACTGGGTTTGGTGGTGCAGGGTGGACAGGTGGGTGGATTAGGAAGGACAGGTTAGAATACCCAGGGCATGTAACTATGAATCTTGTCATCTAATGAGTCAAAACAAGGATGTGTCATGTGCCCCAGGGGGACAGGGAGGAAGGAACAGAAAAGATCAAACAGGCGGTATTTAGTGGTCATGGGAAATGTTTTTCATTACCTTACAGTAATGGACACAGGACATGGTAAATATCATAAAAAATTATTAAACTGTATGATCTAAATTGTAAACTCTACTGTAAACCATTGACAATGTTTAGTAGCTATGTTTCACTATCTGTATAACAGTTATAACAATGCTACCATCAACACACACAAAAAAAAGGTTTTAATATGGGTTGAGGAAATAGGAAGGGGTTTGGGTATATGAGAATCTCTAGTATTCTGTGTGTGACTTGGCTGTGACTTAAAACTTCTTTGAAAATTAAATGAAAATTTGGGATATACTGGAGAATGAGGGGGGGAAGGTGCCATATTACAGACTGGACATCCGATAATGCCGTGATAAAAGGAAAAAGAAATAATGTTAAAAAATTTTTTTTTGTTTTTTTTTTCACATTTTTTGAGTGTCCCAATCTGTTAATTATATTTTATTTTTAGTGTTTCTTTCTGAGTTTCCATGTATTTTATCTCTTTCATTTAAGCTTATCATTATTAATTTTCCTATTAATTGTATTTGATTATTGTATGGGCTTCATCTTCAAGGAAGGTTTAGATCACAGAAGGTTTACAATGGGTGCTGCAGAGGATCATTGGTGGGGGATGTCTGGGATGGGGCATTCATGGGTGGAAGTTCATCTGAATATACATCAAAGATATATAAAATTGTTCAAATGATCAAGGGATGGGGCATGGTCAGGGTGGGTAGACAATCACTCAATAAATGTAATACGGGATTCCCAGCCTGGAGTGCTCTGCCACATTCTCCAGGGGAGCAGAAACAGTCCCCCAAGTGCAGGGGCAATGTCTGGCAAAGGAGGAGAGTCCACTGATGGGTTCTTGTTATTGATGACTAGCCTTATGAGTCTTTGCTCTTGTAATTGAACCTTAGCCTCCTCTTACGGGGTGCCTAAGGGTTGCCACCTGAGAGCCTCCTTGTTGCTCAAATGTGGCCTCCCTCTAAGCCAAACTCAGTATATGAATGCAATATCTTTCCTCTAGAGTGGGACATGACTTCTGGGGATGAGCCTCCCTTGGAATGAGGGATTAACACCAAGTACCAACTGGCAATACCACTGGAAAAAGATCTTGAATAAAAGGGGGAAAAGATAAAGACAAATGAGTTCATGTGGCTAAGAGACTTCATAGTGAGTTGGGAGCTCATCCCTGAGGTATCGCTTACACACACCTCAGTAGGATCTCATAGATCACTAAAGTGGATATCTCTCCACACATATGGGCTCCTGAGGGCTCTGGAGAAACCCAGGTGCTATATAAGGGGGGATAGCTCCAGAGATTGCTGCCTTATCAGTGGGCTCTACTTTAGAATCTGTGCTCCTGAGAGTAACAGAATAGGACTCAAATAAGTCCTCTCTGCACATGGTCCATCCATCCCTTCTATTCAAACCTGTATGTGATACTGGAGTTTGTAGGTGTACTTCCAGAGACTGGAGCCTCTGGCCTGCCCATGTGCCAGCTGTGCCTGGAATCTTGGTGGAGCTGCAACTCCTACTCTACAGCTCAATGGACTCACCCATGTCACCTGGTGAAGAGATGATGATGGACAACAGCCATCCCCAGGAATGGAGAGAGCCTGCAGCTGCAGGTAGGATAATCCCATCCACCATATCCATGGGATATAAGCCCACCCTCACTTGAAGTTGGAGTGGACATCACTGTCCCAGATTTCTCAGGATTGGGGGAAGAGCTATGGTCTAGAGTGGACTTAATGGTATTCTGTTGTAGACATATTGTGATTCAAGCAATGGAAGAAATTATAACAGGGAGGTGGAGACAGTGGCCACTAGATGCTTTTGGGGCAGGGAAGAGAAAAGTAGTTGTAATACAGGGGCTTTCTCAGGACTTGTGAATTATCCTGAGTGACATTACAATGACAGATATCGGCCATTTTACATCAGCACATAGCATGCAGAACTGTGTGGGAGAGAGTGTGGTCTACAATGTGAACTATGGTCCATACTTACTGGCAAAGCCCCAGGATGTGTATAGCCTTTGCAGTTGATGTGCCACACTAATGAAAGATGTTTATGTGAGATGTAATGGGAGGTTTGAGAGGTGGAGAACATGGGAATCCCTGTAATTTTTGTGTAACATTTATGTAATCTAAGCATCTTTTAAAATATCTTTAAAAATATATAAATTTTTTGTAAGCAAATGCAAAAAAAAATAAAAAAATAAACTGATTTGCTAGGTATCAAAAAAAATGATGGAGAGTTCAAAATATTCACAGATAAACAGAAATTAAGAGAGTATGCCAATAAGAAACCTGCCCGTCAACAAATACTAAAGGAAGTTCTACAGGTTGAAAGGAAAAAAATGGAGTGAGAGAGTTGGAGGAGAGTGTAAGACCAACTAAAAAGACAAAAATGAGAAATGAAAACAACATATGACATACATAAATCAAAAGAAACTATGGCTGATATAAGAAATTCTTTGACAGTGAAAATACTGAATGTTAATAGATTAAACTCACCAGTCACAGGCAGAATGGTTAAGGAAATATGATCCATCTATCTGTTGTCTACATGAAACCCACTTTAGACCCAGGGATTCAAGGAAGCTGAAAGAGAAAGCTGGAAACCAATTTTACAATGAAACACTAACTAAAAAGGGGTAGGAGTAGTTATTCTACTATCTGACAAAATAAACTTTAAATGCAAAACTACTGTAAGAGACAAAGTTTGACACTACATATTAGTAAAATGGTAATCATTCAAGAAGAGATACAATCATAAACATTTATGCACCTAATCAGGGTACATCCAAATACATAAGGCAATCACTTGAAGAATAAAGTGGAGTCATAAATGCCTATACAATTATAGTGGGGCACTTTAGTACACCATTATCACCTTTGCACAGAACACCTCGACAGAGAATCAATAAATAAACACCCTAATAATACATTAGACGACCTGAACCTAATAGACATATACAGAATGCTACACCCAAATACAGGAGGGTACACATTCTTCTTGAGTTAACGTGGAACATACTCCAAGATAGACCTCATGCTAGGCCACAGTATAACTCTCAATGAATTCAGAAAGATTATATAAAGTAATTTTTCTGACCACAATGGAATGAACTTGGAAATCACTAAGGGTCAGAGAACCAGATTAGGCACAAAGACTTGTAGGTTAAACAACACATCTTAGAACAACTGTGGGTAAAGGAAGAAATCTCAAAAGAAATCAGTAACTACCTTAAAATGAATGAAAATGACAACACCACATATCAAACCCAATGAGATGCAGACAAAGCTTTATGGAGGAGGAAATTCATAGCTGTAAATGCTTATATTAAAAAAGAAGAAATAGCTAAAATTGAAGACCTACCTGCACACTTGGAGAAATTGGAATAACAGCAACAAACTAACACCAAAGGAAGTAGAAAGATGGAAATAACAAAGGTTAAAGCAGAACTAAATGAAATAGAAAATAAGAAAGCACTAGGAAAAATAAACATGACCAAAAACTGGTTCTTTGAGAAGATCAATAAAATTGCCAAACCCTTAGC
>JAQZBX010013852.1:0-19143 GCA_029593785.1 Cabassous unicinctus | reverse complement strand
TGATGAACAAAATAGTCCAATTACTATAAAAGAGAAAGAATCAGTCATCAAAAACCTCCAAACTAAGAAGAGCCCAGGGCCAGAATGCGTCACAGGTGAATTCTACCAAACATTCCAGAAAGAGCTAAGACTAATCCCGCTTCAGCTCTTCCAAAAAATAGAAGTAGATGAACATTGCCTAACTCATTCTATTATGTCAACATTATCTTAATACCAAAGCCAAACAAAAATACCACAAGAAAGGAAAATATCAGAACAATCTCTCTAATGAACCAAGATGCTGAAATCCTCAACAAAATACTTACTAATCACATTCAAGAACCTATGAAAAGAATTATACACCATGATGAAATGGGTTTCATCCCGGGTATGCAAGGATGTTTCAACATTAGAAAATCAATCAATGTAATACATGACATAAACAGATGAAAGAAAAAAAATCATATGATTATCTCTATAGATTTAGAAAAAATATTTGAACAAATACAGCAGGCTTCACTGATAAAAACTCTTCAAAAGATAGGAATAAAAGGAAACATTCTGAACATGATAAAGGGTATATATGAAAAACACACAGCTAACATTATCTTCAAGGGTGAAATCCTAAAAGTCTTCTCTTTGAGATTGGGAACAAGACAAGGATGCCTACCAATACCACTCCTTTTAACATGGTCTTAGAAGTACTTGCACAAGCACTGAGGCAAGAAAAGGATATAAAAGGCATCCAGATTGGAAAAGAAGAAGTAAAAATTTGATTATTTGGAGATCACATGATCCTATATGTAGAAAGCCCTGAGAAATCTACAACAAAGCTTCTAGAACTTATAAAGGAGTTCAGTAATGTTTCAGGCTATAAGATCAGTGTTCAAAAATCATTAGCAGTTCTGTACACCAGGAATGAGCAATCTGAGGAAGAAATCAAGAAAAAAATACCACTTACAATAGTAACTAAAATAATAAAATACCTTGAAATAAATTTACCTAAAGATATAAAAGGACTGTATATAGAAAGTTACACAACACTGTTAAAAGAAATGAAAGAAGACTTAAATAAATGGAAAAATATTTCCTGTTCATGGATAGGAAGACTAAACATCATCAAGATGTCTATCTTATTCAAACTAATTACAGATTTAATGTAATCCCAATAAAAGTCAACACTGTATTTTTAAGGAATTGGAAAATCTAACTACAAAATTTATTTGGAAGAGTAAGTGGCATCGAATCACCAAAGACACATTGAAAAGGAAAATTGAAGTTTGAGGTATCACACTACCTGACTTTAAATCATACTAAAAAGCTACAATGGTCAAAACTGCCTGGTATTGGCACAAGGACAGACATACTTACCAATGGAACAGAATTGAGAGTTCTGATATAAATCCTTACATACCAAGTCATCTGATATTTGAGAAGGCCACCAAGCCCACTCAGTTGGGAGAGAATGGCCTCTTCAAGAAGAGGTGCTTGGAGAACTGGATATCTGTATCCAAAAGAATGAGAGAGGAATACCATCTAACACCTTATACAAAAATCAACTCAAGATGGATAAAAGATCTAAATATAGGAGCCAAGACTATAAAGACCTTGGAAGATAATATAGGGAAGCATCCACAGGACGTTTTAATAGGAAATGGTTTCATGAACATCACACCGAAAAATGAGAAGCAAAAGGGAAAATAGATAAATTGGATCTCCTCAAAATTAAAAACTTGTGCACCTCAAAGAACATTATCAAGAAAACAAAAAGTCAGCCTACCCATTGGGAGAAAATATTTGGCAACCATATATCTGATAGGAGCCTAATATCTTGCATATACAAAGAAATCCTACAGCTCAAAAATAAAAAGACAAAAAACCTTTTAAAAATGGGCAAGTGACTGGTAAAGAAACCTCTCCAAGGAAGAAATACAAATGGCTAAAGAGCACATGAAAAAATAGTCGACATCGCTAGCTATTAGGGAAATGAAAATCAAAGCTACATAGAGATACCATCTTGCACCCATTAGAATGGAGTCTATTTAAAAAAAACAGCTAACAATAAGTTTAGGAGAGGATGTGGAGGAATGGGAACCCTCATCCACTCTTGGTTGGATTGTGGCACGGTCCAGACACTGTGGAGTACATATTGGCAGAAACTCAAAAAACAAATCATAGATCATCCATATGATCCAGTAATTCTGCTGCTGGGTATATATCCAGAAGAATTGTAAGCAAAGACACAAACAGATATATGCACACTAATGTTTATAGCGGCATTGTTCACTATTGCCAAAAGTTGGAAACAACCCAGATGCCCATCAACAGATGAATGGATAAACAAAGTGTGGTACATAAATAAAATGGAATATTACTCAGCTGTAAGAAGGAATAAAGTGCTAACACACAGGATAACATGGAAGAATCTTGAAGACCTTATGTTGAGTGAAGCAAGCCAGGCATTGAAGGTTGAACAGTACATGACCTCACTGATATGAATTAAGGAAATTGAGCAGTCCCAGAGATCTATTGTCTGAAAGATAGGTTTACAAGAAAGAGAAAGAGAAAAGAAAGTTGTGAGCCATCACCCATATGGACATAATCTTTGGTAAAATGATAGAGTTTATTTGCATATTGAAGGGATAGCACAGGTGGGTAGTGATATTATTGGGTTTGGTGGTGCAGGGTTGACAAGTGGGTAGATTGGGAAGGGTGGATTAGAATACCCAGGACACTGAGGGGAGAGATGGGAGAGGGACCAAGTGAACACTTGGGATTTGTGGGTATGAGGTTGAAAGTACAGTGGTGGGAATGCTCTTATGGCAATATGACAAGGAAGTGTCACTGGTTTAGGTTGTTGGTTCAGATGGCATTTGGGGTAGGGCACTCCTGGAGCAGGCTTCTGGGGAGTATGTGAGTGTTCATCCTGTCATAATGTGTTGTTTCAGAGGGTGGAGACCCACATAATGAGCCAGAAGGAGATGGACTCCCTTTTTTGGGAGGATTGATTCATTCAGGAATAGTCAGGTATGGTTCTTTCAAGAGCACGGATGGTTCCTAACAAGGGAGGACAAACCAGTGTGTCAAGACCTCTTGTTTCATGTAACTATGAATCTTGTCATCCAATGAGTCAAGCCAGGCAGTCATCATGATCCCCAGAGGGATCAGGAGGGAGGAACAGAATAGACCAAACAGGGGGTATTTAATCATCAGTGGAAATGTTTTTCATTACCTTACAGCGATGGACACAGGACAGGTATATATCATAAAATTTTAAAAGTGTACAGTCTAAAATGTAAAACATATTGTAAGCCATTGATAATGTTAGTAGGTATGTTTCATTATCTGTATATCAGGTATAACAATGCTACCATCCACATACAAAAGGTTTTCATATGGGGTGAGAAAAGGGGGAGTAGTTTGGGTATAAGAGAGTCTCTTTAATTCAGTGTGTGACTTTGATGTGACCTAAAACTTCTTTGAAAATTAAATGAAAAATAGAGAGACACTGGGGAGTGAGAGGTGAAAGGTGCCACAGTGAAATCTGGACAGGAGATATTGCAGTGATAAAAGGCAAAATGTAAAAATTAAAAAAAAAAATTTGAATATCCCAATCTTTTAATTTTATTTTATTTTTAGTTTGTTTTTTTTTTAGTTTTCATGTATTTTATCTCTTACCTTTAAATTTATCATTATTATTTCATATTCCTTTAAGCATATTTGGCTGTTGTATTGGCTTCATCTTTAAAGAAGCTTTGAATCACAGAAGAGTTACAACTGGAATGGGAGAGGATTGTTGGTGAGGGGTGTCAGGGATGGGGGTGCATGGGAGGAAGTTCACCTGAACATACATAAAAGGTATATAAAATCATTCACATGCTCATGGGGCATTGTCACAGTGGGTGGAGAATCACTCAATAAATGAGAGAATACTGAATTTCCATCCTTGAGAGCTCTGCCACATTCTCCAAGGGAGCAGCAACAGTTCCCCAAGTGCAGGGGCAGTGTCTGGCAAAGGAGGATGATCCACTGATGGGCCCTTGTTATTGATGACTAGCTTTAGGAGTCTTTGCTATTGAAATTGAAACTTTGCCTATTGTTATGGGCTGCCTAAGTGTTGCCTCCTGAGAGCCTCCTTGTTGCTCAATTGTGGCCTTTCTCTAAGCCCAACTCAGCATATGAATGCATTACCTTCCTCCCAGCATGGGACACGACTCCCAGGGATGAGCCTCCCTGGTACTGAGGGATTGCTACCAATTCCAACCGGCAGTATGATAGGAAAAAGACCTTGAATAAAAGGGGGAAAAGGTAAAGACCAATGAGTTCATATGCCTAAGAGCTTCAAACTGAGTCGGGAAGTCATCCCAGAGGTAATGCTTATGCACATCTCAGTAGGACCTCATAGGCTTCTCACATTTGAGCAACAAGTTAGATCACAGGAGGCAACCCTTAGGAACCTCAGAACAATAGGCTAAGTTTTAATTTCAAGAGTCTTCTCTTGGTCTTTGGGAGGACCAATTTGTCCCCCAAGGAGGAAATACAAATGGTGAAAAATTTCAGGAATAAATGATCAATATCACTAACTATTAGGGAAATGCAAATTAAAGTGACTATGAGATATCATCTCATACCACATAGAATGGCATTTATTTTAAAAAACAGAAAACAATGTGTTGGAGAGGATGTGGAGAAATAGGAACACTCTGTCAGTGTTGATGGGAATGTAAAACAGCGCAGCCTTTGTGGAAGACAGTTGGTGGTTCCTCAGTAAGCTAAATATAGAACTTCCATATTATCCAACAATTTCTCTACTAGGAATATATCCAGAAAAACTGAAAAACGTGATGCAAACAGACATTTGCACACTGATGTTCATAACAGTGTTATTCACAATTGCCAAAGGGTGAAAACAATCCAAGTGTCCAAAAACCAATGAATGGATAAGCAAAATGTGATATATACATATGATGGAATAATATGCTGCTGTAAGAAGAAATTAAATTGGGACACATATAACATGGGTGAACCTTGAAGACATTATACTGAGTGAAATAAGCCAGACACAAAAGGACAAATATTGCATGGTCTCACTAATATTAACTAAATATGAAGAATAAACACATCGAGTTAAAACCTAGAGTATAATTTATTTGGAGATAGAAGGAGGGATGAGAAAGTATACTGATGTTTAATGTATATAGAAATTTTAATTTATTTGACTGGGAAAATGTATAAGTGAATAGAGTTGATGGTAACACATTATAATGAGTAGAACTAATGCAGATGATTTATAAATGGGATTGTGATTAAAAAGTGTAATCTAGGGATGTAAATGTCAATTGAAAGAAGGTTAGAAAATAATCTTGGGACTGAATAACATAGTGAACCCAGTGGTGGATGAGAATTGTGGTTAATAATACACATACAAGAATGTCCTTCTATAACTAGAACAAATGTACATCACTAATTGCAAGGTAGTATGAATGTGGAGAAGCATGGGGAAAATGCAATTAATGCAATATATGGACTATAGTAACAGCAATACTGTTATATTCTTGCATCAATACCAAAGACGTTCTGTGTTAATAATAAGGGGTAGGGAAAAATATGCCAAATATACACTATTGACCATAGTTTGTGGTAATAGTCTGGTGATATTATCTCATAATCTTAATAAATATTCCACAACAATGTAGTGTACTGCAGGAAGGGTGTTGTATGATAATTCCACACATGCACATGATTGATTTGTAAGTTCACAACTTCTGTAATGAAAATATATATTTTTAAATGAGGTTCTAAGACTTTGGTTAGTTAAAACATGGACTAAAAGGTAGCCCACACTAAATGAAGTGGAAATGGCAGAACCTCCCTGGTATAATGTAGATGAAAAGGTACAAAGGCTTAGGGAGACTGGAATGTTAGCATTGACTTATTATGTAATACATGCTTACCCAACCAGAAGTGCCCATAGGACACATGTTTCACCAAAACTATGAGGAATATATATGTGACAGGAGCACCATTACCCTGAGGACCTCAGTGGTCACTCTTCTCTGTAGGTCAGATATTACTGTGGAAACTGCTGACACTGTATTTGGATCCTTAAATACAAAGGGGATGATCAGATCCCTGGTTGGCAGGAACATAGTGGTGACACTTAATTGCCCAACACAAGGGGACAGCATTCAATGCAATAATCAAAACAGTCTGACTCACAGAGCCCTATGGCATTGGCTAGTTGGCCATGAGGTACCTCGAGTGAAATAAATAGGTGGTCTACTAAATTATTATGTGATCTGCATAAGTAGAAGTGTTCTAGGTCAATTGAACAAAAGTCTCACTTGAATTAAAAAACAGAGCATTACTTCCCCAGTTCCAGAATGCGTAATTGGAGTAGACTTACTCAACAAGTAGCAAAATCCCCACTTTGGTTCACTGACCTATTGAATGAGGACTCTTATGGTAGGAAAGGCCAAGTGGAAGCCATTAAAACTGCCTCTACCTAGAAAATAGTAAATCAAAAGTAATGCCACATTCCTGAAGGGATTGTAGAGATTAGTTTGACCAGCAAGGACTAGAAGGATGTAGCAATGGTGAGTTCCACCACATCCCCATTCAATTTCCCTATTTTGTCCAATGAATCTTGATTGACAGTGGATTATCATATAGTTAACCAGGTGGTTACTCCAATTGCAGCTTCTGGTCCATAGGCAGTATCACTGCTTGAACAAACAACATATCCACTGGCACCTGGTGTGTAGCTATTGATTTGGCAAATTTCCCAATACCTGTTAGTGAAAACCACAAGAAACAGTTTCCCTCCAGCTGGCAAGTACAGCAATAAACTTTCACTGCCCTACCAGGAACATATCAACTCTCCTGCCTTATCTCATCATCTAGTCCATAGGAACTGTGATCATTTTTCCAAAAGACATCTCACTGGTCCATTACATTGATGACATTATGCTGAATGGACCTAATGATCAAATTGTAGCAACTGCTATAGTCTTCTTGGTAAGATATTTGCATGTCTGAAGATGGGAAATAAATCCAACAAATACTTAGGGTCTTTCACCTCTGAAATTTCTAGGCATCCAGTGCTGTGGAACATCAAAATACCACTTCTAAGATAAAGGATAAGCTGTTGTGTCTGGCCCTTCCTATAGCCAAAAATGAGAAAAAATGCCTTGTTAATATCTATGGGATTTCAAGGAAATTTATTTCGCATTTTGGTGTGCTACTCCAGCCCATTTAACAAGTGACCCAAAAATTCATAAAGTGGGGTGTGCAAAGTGGTATATACAAGACCATGCCTGAGAATACCCTGAAGACACAAACAAATTATAAAACTTGATATATTCACACAATGAAATCATATTCAGCCATAAAACTAAATGTAGTTATGGTACATGATGTAACACGGATGAACTTTGAAAACATCATGCTAAGTGAAATAAGCCAAATTCAAAGGACAAATATTGTATGATTATGCTTTTATGAAATATCTAGGAAAGAAATTTCATATATACAGGAAGTAAATTAGAGGTTACCAGGGGCTAGGGTAAGGTGAAATAGACAGTTATTGCTTAATGAGTAAAGAATTTCTGGTTTGGGTGATGAAAATTTTTGATAATGGGAGGTGGTGATGTTAGCAACACATTGTAAAAGCAATCAGTGACACTAAATTGTAAATTTATGGTTAAAATTGCAAACTTTATGGCACACATATGTTACCACAAGGAAAAAAAAGGAAGAGACTAACATGATTAAGTACAAAATAAATGACCTGGAATATAGTGTATGAATTAGTGGAGGTGAATTCTGGGCCTCATTAAGTGAGTTAATTTTTGTAACAAATGGAGCAGTGTAAGCATTATTACATATAATACTATTACAATTCATTATGTATTTGGGATTTAAGCTGGCATATGAAGCAATGGAGAGTTTGTTCATTCATTCATTCATTCATTATTCAAAAAGAACTTGGAGTGTATTTGCAAAGTACTTTTCAAGCTCTGTACTAGACTCTGGAGTTGAAATGGAAACAAGACAGATCATGTGCAAGCCCTCAGTAAACTTGGGGTAATGGGAGGACAATAAACAAATAACTGGATTAAATAAATGTAGATTATTATCAATTTTGGGTAAGAATTTTAAAAGTCTTTTATAATCACTAATAAGAGAATGGGGATCTACTTTTATCTGAGCAATCCCATGACATTCAGACTGAGACCTGAAGGATGAAAAGGAGCCAGCTATGCAAAGTATTAACAAGAAGGCACTCCAGGCAAAAGTCACAGCAAGAGCAATGCCATGAGGTGGAAAAAGAACTTTGAAGAAACAAAACTGTGCATGGGGATGTGGACAAAATGAAGTTCTCCGGAACCATGTAGGCTAGACAGGTTTTGGATTTAATTCACAGCCTCCCTATTTGTAAAGGGGTGAGAATAGTGCAATGGGGTGGGAGCAGGGCAGAAGCATTAGGATGAGGATTGCAATTCATGGACAAGTGAATACAGCAGCCTGAGTGTAGAGGGCAGCTGTGGTGGAAACAGAAGGAGATAAGCCTGGAGTCCAAGATTCAGGCTACTTTATGAAGGACTTAGCTTCAACTTATATTTCCTCTAAGCAATAGTGCATTGTTGAGTATTTATCAGAAGAATGCTTTTGTGAAATAAAAACTGTCCAACATATTAGAGTAGGGAATGCAAAACCATGTAAAATATGGTCTCTACTGATTTTGGTGAATCAATCCTAAAAGTTGTTCCTTAGGAGTAAGACTGATCATTGAACAAGAAACAAGTTTAAGAAAATTTTACTGGGCCATTTGTGGTGGATATGTTCTGTCCACTTATCCTCCTGCCTCCTCAACAATCTTGCTCCATCCCCTGTGATGTCACCTAGTCCCTTTTTCTGGCTTCTCTTTGGCACATAAGCATGGTCTCCCCACTATGTCACATCCAACACTTAAGTTAGCAGCCTCTTTGAAGCCATGTGATTCTCTAAAACAAACCTTTCACTCTAGTTTCAGAGTTAAGCTTCTTGGAAGAGTCAAGCACATCCCCTGTCCCTATATCCCAATCTATAATTGAAACCATCATCATTTGGCTCACCATGATCTTAAACTCACTCTACCTTAGCCAACCACTCCACTGAAATTGTCCTCCTAAAGTTATCAGTTACATTCAAATTCTCAAATATAATGGAGACATTTTTCCTTTTCTTATTCCTCTTCTTATTTTTGTTCTGATTTTCCAGGTTTTTATGTTGATTTGATAATATCGTCACACCTACTTGATCCTCTTTTCTGCTATCCCTCCTAACATTCTTTTTATTCTTTCTCAGCTAGCTCTATCTCTATTTACCCCTTATATATTGTTGTTCCAAAAAGTTTAAGTTCCTGCCCATTACCCTGCCCTCTCTATGAATAACTTCATCAAAAACTATGATTTAAACTTATTCAATCTGCCAGTGAGTCACATTTAGCCCAGAAAACTCTCCTGAGCTCCACATCTGAATTTCCAACTGGAATATCATGGGTATCTCAAATTAACCACTTCTCTCAAAGTTCTGCTCCTCTCTTTCTGGTCAGAAGGAATGTTATCACTATCTGTTCAAGCCAGAAACCTGGAAGATTTCCTTGACAACCCCGTCTTTCACCCTTAGGTATAATTAGTAATGGAGGCCTGTAATTCTGCTTCTTAAATATATTTTCTTATTTTAACCCTCCTTATTTTTCCTGTTGCCTTAGTCTTAGACAAGCTTTTCAATGCTTATTTCCTGGATATCTGACAACACTGTCCAATTGGTTGCTTTTCCTTTAGACTAGAATCCTTCAAATTTATCCTCTATACTACTGCCAGGATGAACTTTATAAAATGCAAATTTGCTAATGTTATTCTGTTAGGAATTGTAATCTAAGAATTACAATATGCATCTTACTTTATCACAATCTAATTCAGATTAATGTTTAATTAATGCAAAAAAAATTACAAAATTTTCTTCAATATGCCTCCATTTCCTCCTCCTTTGGTCATACTGTCATTTATTGTAAAAAGCTCTAATAAAATGTCATAATTACTGCTTTTTAGAATTTCACATATTTTAAAGAAAATAAATAAAATATGTAACTAAAGAATCTAGTATTTTAACCAATATTATTATTATTATTTTTGGTGCCCTACTGTTCTTCCTAAATATTTGAGTCACAGTCTGGAGCAATTTCTTTTCTACCTGAAGTACTTCATTTAGTGTTTCTTGTAAGGAATGTATGCTACCAACAAATTCTCTCAGTCTTTGTTTGTTTGGAATTGTCTTTATTTCACTTTCCTTATTGAAGGATAGTTTTGCTGTATATACAATTCTTGGCCAAGACATTTCTTACAGAACTTTGAATATGTCAGCCCACTTCATTATGGCATCCAGCCATTACTCCTATTTATACTTCCCTCTATGTGAGGAATTCTTTATCTTGTTTTTTCAAAATTGTCTCTTTTTCTTTGGCTTTCACTGTTTGACTATGATTTGTCTAGGTGTGTATATCTATATTTTTTCTACTTGGTTTTGTTGAGGTTTAGACATGTAGATTTACACTTTTCATCATATTGAGGAGTTTTCAGTAAATACTTCTTTTTTTTTTTACTCTATACACTTTAGTTGCAACTTATTTAAACTTTCCCCTAGAAGACAAATTATCATATTCATAAAAGAAATAATGACTAATTCAATAATATAAAAATTATGTGCATAGCCAAAAACCTCATAAGGAAACCAAAATAAAAAAAAAATTAGTAACTGGGAAAATATTTGTAACATATGTTGCCCTAAAACATAAGAAGCACCTATAAATAAGTGGGAACATCCCAGTGTTCCCAATCAAAAGAATGTGCATTAACAGAGTGTTCACCAAAAAAGTACACATGACTCTTAAACAAATAAAACTTTGTTGAAACTCATTCCTAAAAATGGGTGTGTAAATTTAAACTATGCAGACACCATTTTTCACCTATAAAGGATGTGGTGAGTTTTTGTTAAACAACACTGTATACATGGCTGGTGAAAGCATACCTTGGAACATCATCTTCGGAGGGTAATTGTGCAATACCCCCCCCAATGGGTGAATGTGTGTACATGTGACCTATCCCACTTGAGGAATTTATTTACAGATACACTCACCATATCTAAAATGATCAACATGAAAAGTTAATCATTATAGAATTCCTTGAAATAGCAAAATATTGATGGGAAATCCTAAATAGGGTAAGGTGAAATACAATTAGGAGCAGCCTTATGCTGGAATGCTATGCAGGTTAGTAGCAATGCTTCAATATGTGTTCATCAATTACAACAAATGTACCACAGTAATGAAAGATGTTGTTCATGGTGGAAAGTGTGGGAGAGGGAGGGAATGGGGCAAATGGGAATCCACTATACTTTTTTCTTTATTTTTTATCTGGTATAAAGTTCCCTTATTCATTCTTTTTTAATTAATAATAATTGTTTTTTAATTTTTTAAAAAATATACTTAGATTATATAAATGTTACACAAAAATTATGGGGCTTCCCATAGGCGTCACCTCCCACACCTCCCACAACCTCCAACATAAACATCTTTCATTAGTGTGGCACATCACCTGCAATCAATATACACATCCTAGGGCTTTGCCACTAAGCATGGACCATAGTTCATATTGTAGACTACACTCTTTCCCACACAGTTCTGCATGTTATATGCTGATGTAAAATGGCCTATTATTGCAATGTCACTCAGGATAATTCCCAAGTCCTGAAAAAGCCCCTGTATTACAATTGCTTTTCCCTCTCCCTGCTCCCAAAGCATCCAGTGGTCACTGGCTCCACATTAATGTTGTAATTTCTTCCATTGCTTGAATCACAATATGTCTATTACAGAATACCAGTAGGTACACTCTAGCACATAGCTCTTTCCCCAATCCTGAGGAGTCTGGGATGATGATGTTAGCTCCACCTCCAAGTGAAAGGGGGCTTATAACCCATGGATATGATGGATGGGTTTATCCTGCCTACAGCTGCAGACTCTCTCCATTCCCAGGGATGGTCATTGTCCATCATCATCTCCCCATCAGTGGTCCTGGGTGAGTCCATTGAACTGTAGATTAGGAGTTGCAGCTGCACTGAAATTCTGGGCCCAGCTGGCATATGGGCAGGCCAAAGGCTCCAGTCTCTGGAAGTACACCATCAAACTCCAGCACCATATATATGTATGAATAGAAGGGACTTATGGACCTTGTGCAGGGAGGACATTTTTGAGTCCAACTCTGTCACTCTCAGAAGCACAGATTGCAAAGCAGGGCCCACTGATAAGGTGCCAAACTCTGAAGCTATCAGCCCTGATATAGGACCTAAGTATCTCCATAGCCTTCAGGAGCCACTCTATTAGGGGTGATATCCACATTGGGAGCCTGAGTCCTACTGAGGTTTGCATAAGCGTTAACTCTGGGATAACCTCCTGACATAGTTTGAAGTTTCTTAGCCATATGAACTCATTTGTCTTTCCCATTTCCCCCTTTTATTCGAGGTCTTTTTCCAGTCATATTGCCAGTTGGCACTAGGTAGTAATCTCTCTTTGCCAGGGAGACTCATCCTTGGAAGTCATGTCCCACAATGGGAGGAAGGTATTGCATTCATATGCTGCATTTGGCTTAGAGAGAGGCCACATTTGAGCAACAAGGAGGATCTCAGGTTGCAACCCTTAAGCACCCAATAACAATAGGCTAAGTTTCAGGTTCAAGGGCAAAGACTCATAAGGCTAGTTACCAATAATGAGAGCCCATCAGTGGATCATCCTCCTTAGCCAGACACTGCCACTGCACTTGGAGGACTGTTGCTGCTCCTTAGGAGAATGTGGCAGAGCTCTCCAGGCTGGGAATTCAGTATTCTCTCATTTATTGAGTGATTCTCCACCCACTGTGACAATGCCCCATGAGCATGTGAATGATTTTATATACCTTTTATGCATGTTCTGGTGAACTTCCTCCCATGAACCCCCCCATCCCTGACCACCCCACCAACAATCCTCTCCCACTCCAGTTGTAACCCTTCTGTGATCCAAAGCTTCTTTAAAGATGAAGCCAATAAAATAGCCAAATACAATTAACAGGAAAATGAAATAAAAATTGTAAGATTAAATGCAAGAAAGAAAATACATGAAAACTTTTTTAAAAAAACTAAAATAAAATTAAAGATTGGGATTCTAAAAATTGGGAAAAAGAAATTAAAATTTGTTTTTGACATTTTGCCTTTTATCACTGCAATATCAGGTGTCCAGTCTGTACTGTGGCACATTCCCCCTCTCACTCCCCAGTGTTTCACTATTTTTCACTTAATTTTCAAAGAAGTTTTAGGTCACAGGAAAGTCACAAACAGAATACAAGAGACTCTTATATACCCAAACTCTTCCCTCTTTCCTCACCCTGTATTAAAACCTTTATGTATGTGGATGGTAACATTGTTATAACTGTTATATAGATAGTGAAACATAGCTACTAAACATTGTCAATGGTTACTCTATGGTTTACATTTTAGACCGTACAATTTTATACATTTTGATGCTATTTACCATGTCCTGTGTCCATCACTGTAACGTAATGAAAAACATTTCCACTGACCACTAAATACCCCCTGTTTGATCTATTCTGTTCCTCCCACCCCATCACCCCCGAGGCCACGACAACCCCATGACTTGACTCATTGGAAGACAAGATTCATAGTTACATGCAACAAGAGGTCTTGACACAAGTTTGTCCTCCCCTATTAGGAACTGCCCTTGCTCATAAGAGATGCCCATCTGTCTGATTCTGGATGAATTGGTCCTTGCAAAAAAGGGGGCCAATCACCTTCCTTCTCATTGTATGTGTCTCCACCCACTGATACAACACATTATGACAGGATGAACATTCACACATTCCCTAGAAGCCTGCTCCATATGCCCCCTGTCCCGAATCCCCCCCCCAACAAATACACTAAACCAGTGACACTTCCTTGTCTTATTGCCATACGGGCATTCCCACCACTTCACTTTCAACCTCATACCCACAAATCCCAAGTGGTGAAATGCCCTCTCCCATCTCTGCCCCCAGTATCCTGGATATTCTAACCCACCCTTCCAAATCTACTCACCTGTCAACCCTGCACCACCAAATGCAATAATATCACTACCCACCTGTCCTATCCCTTCAATATGCAACTACACTCTAACACTTTACCATAGATTATGTCTGTATGAGTGATGGTTCACAACTTTCTCTTGTAAACCTATATTTCAGAAAATGGTTCTTGCAGACTGCTCAATTTCCTTAAGTCATATCAGTGAGTTCATCCTTCAATGCCTGACTTGCTTCACTCAACATAATGTCTTCAAGATTCATCCAAGTTACTCCATTTGTTAGCACTTTATTCCATCTAACAGCTGAGTAATACTCCATTGTATGTATGTACCACATTTTGTTTATCCATTCATCTGTTGATGGGCACCGGGGTTGATTCAAAGTTTTTGGCAATTGTGAACAATGCCGCTATAAACATTGATGTCCATATATCTGTACATGTCTCTGCTTTCAATTCTTCTGGGTATATACCCAGCAGTGGAATCGCTGGATCATATGGAAGAACTATAGTTAGATTTTTGAGGAACTGCCAGACTCTCCACCACAGTGGCTGGAACATTCCACAATCCCACCAGCAGTGGATGAGAGTTCCCATTCCTCCATATCATCTCCAGCATTTATAGTCTGTTGTGTTTTTTTAGTAGCCACCATTCTAATGGGTGTTAGATGGTATCTCATTGTAGTTTTGATTTGCATTGCCCTAATAGCTAGTGATGTTGAGGATGTTTTCATGTGCTTTTTAGCCATTTGTATTTCTTCCTTGGAGAAGTGTCTTTTCAGGTCACTTGCCCATTTTTTAAATAGGTTGTTTGTGTTTTTGTTTTCAAGATGTAGGATTTCTTTATATATGCAGGATATTAGGCTCCTATCAGATATATGGTTGCCAAATATTTTCACCCATTGGGCAGGCTGCCTTTTTATTTTCTTGATAATGTACTTTGAGGTGCACAAGTTTTTAATTTTGAGGAGATCCCATTTATCTATTTTTCCTTTTGCTTCTCATGCTTTGGCTGTGAAGTTCATGAAACCATTTCCTATTACAAGGTCCTGTGGATGCTTCCCTACATTATCTTCCAAAGTCTTTATAGTCTTGGCTCTTATATTTAGATCTTTGATCCATCTTGAGTTGATTTTTGGTATAAGGTGTGAGATGGTGTTCCTCTTTCATTCTTTTTGATATGGATATCCAGTTCTCCAAGCACCTCTTGTTGAAGAGGCCATTCTCTCCCAACTGAGTGGGCTTGCTGGTCTTGTCAAATATCAGATGACTGTGTATGTGAGGATGTATATCAGAGCTCTCAATTCTGTTCCATTGGTAAGTATGTCTGTCCTTGTGCCAATATCATGCAGTTTTGACCACTGTAGAATTTCAGTATGGTTTAAAGTCAGGTAGTGTGATACCTCGAGCTTCATTTTTCTTTTTCAATATGTCTTTGGTGATTTGATGCCACTTACTCATCCAAATAAATTTTGTAGTTCGATTTTCCATTTCCTTAAAAATACTGTTTTGATTTTTATAGTGATTGATTTAATCTGTAGATTAGTTTGAGTAGGACAGATATCTTGATGATGTTTAGTCTCCCTATCCATGAACAGGGAATATTTTTCCATTTCTTTAAGCCTTCTTTGATTTCATTTAACAGTGTTATATAGTTTTTTGTATATAAGTCCTTTACATCTTTATTTAAACTTATTCCTAGATATTTGATTCTTTTTGTTACTATTGTAAATTGTATTTTTTCTTGATTTCCTCCTCAGATTGCTTGTTATTGTGTACAGAAATGATACTGAGTTTTGTAGCATACAACATACTGAACTCCTTTATAAGTTTTAGAAGCTTTGTTTTAGATATCTTAGGGCTTTCTCTGTATAGGATCATGTCATCTGCAAATTATGAAATTTTTACTTCTTTTCCAATTTGGATGTCTTTTATATCTTTTTCTTGCCTCAGTGCTCAAGCAAGTACTTCTAAGGTAATGTTAAATAGGAGTGGAGATAGTGGGCATCATTGTTTGCTCTGGATCTCAGAGGGAAGGCTTTTAAGACTTCACCATTGAAAATGATGTTAGCTTTGAGTTTTTCATGTACACCCTTTCTTATGTTCAGAAAGTTTCCTTCTATTCTTATCTTTTGCTGAGTTTTTATCAGGAAAATTTGCTGCATTTTGTCGAATGCCTTTTCTGCATCTATAGTGACGATCATGTGGTTTTTTCTTTCAATATGCTTTTGTGGTGTGTTACATTGAGTGATTTTCTTATGTTGAATCATCCTTGCATACCTGGGATGAAACCCACTTGGTCATGGTGTATAATTCTTTTGACATGCTGTTGAATGAGATTAGCAAATATTTTGTTGAGAATTTTAGAATCTAGATTCATTAGAGAAATTGGTCTGCAATTTTCCTTTCTTCTGGTATCTTTGTTTGGCTTTGGTATTAGGGTAATTTTGGCATCATTGAATGAGTTAAGCAATGTTCCTTCTACTTCTATTCTTTTGAAGAGCTTAAGCAGGATTGGTGTTAGCTCTTTCCAGATGTGTGGTAGAATTCAGCTGTGAAGCCATCTGGTCCTGGTCTCTTCTTAGTTGGGAGGATTTTGATTACTGAATCTATCTCTTTACTTGTAATTGGACTGTGGAGTTCATCCATTTCTTCTTTTGTCAATGTAGGCTGCTTGTGAGTTTCTGGGAATTTGTCCATTTCTTTTAAATTATCATTCTGGTTGGCATATAATTTTTAAAAGTATTCTCTTATGATACTTTTTATTTCTGTGTGGGTCAGTAGTGATATCCCCTTCTTCATTCCTTGTTCTGTGTATTTGCATCTGCTCCTTCTTTCTCTTTCTTAGTCTGGCTAATGGTTTATCAATTTTATTGATCTTCTCATAGAACCAGCCTTTGGTTTTGTTTATTTTTTCTAGAGTTTTCTTATTTTCTATTTCATTTATTTCTGCTGTAATCTTTGTTATTTCCTTATTTCAACTTCCTTTGAGGATTGTTTGATGTTGTTTTTCCAGTTCCTCCAGGTATGCAGTTAAGTTTTCAATTTAAGCTCTTTGTTCTTTTTTTAATATATGCATTTATGGCTATGAGCTTCCATCTCAGTACAGCTTTGGCTCTATCCCATTGTTTTCGATATGTTGTGCTGTCATTTTCATTCATTTCAAGGTAGTTACTGATTTCTTTTGAGATTTCCTCTTTGATCCACTGTTTGTCTAAGATTGTGTAGTTTAACTTTCATATCTTTGTGCTTAGTCTGGTTCCCTGGCCTTTAGTGATTTCCAATTTCATTCCATTGTGGTCAGAGAATTTACTTTGTATAATCTGAATCTTTCTGAATTCATTGAGAATTGTTCTGTGGCCTAGCATGTAGTCGATCTTGGAGTATGATCCATGTTCACTTGAGAAGAATGTATATTCCACTGTATTTGGGTGTAGCATTCTGTATATGTCTTTTAGGTCCAGGTCCTCTAATGTATTATTGAGAGTCTTTGTTTCTTTATTGATTCTCTGTCTAGATATTCTGTCTAATGGTGATAATGGTGTATTAAATTCCTCCACTATAATTGTAGAGGCATTTATGTCTCCAATTAGTTTTTTCCAGTGTTTACCTCATGTATTTTGAAGCACCCTGAAAAGGCGCATAAATGTTTATGCTTGTTCCCTCCTCTTGAAAGATTACCCCTTTTACTAATATATAGTTTTCATCTTTGTCTCTTACAATAGTTTTGCATTTAAAGTCTATTTTGTCTGATATTAGGATAACTACTCCTGCCCTTTTTTGGTTATTGTTTACTTGTATAATTCTTTTCTATCCTTTCACTTTCAGCCTCCTTGAATCCCTTGGTCTAAGATATGCTTCTTGTAGACAGCATATAGATGGAACATATTTCCTAATCCATTCTGCCAATCTGTGTCTCTTGACTGATGACTTTAATCCATGAACATTCAGTGTTTTACTCTCAAGAAATTTCTTTCATCAGCCATATTTTCTTTTGGTTTATGTATGTCATATGTTGTTTTTATTTCTCTTTTTGCCTTTTAATTCCTCTTACACTCTCCTCCAACTCTCTCTCTCCTGTTTTTTCCTTTCAAACTGTAGGACTACTTTAGCATTCTTGAAGTGCAGGTTTATTATAGGCATACTCCCTTAATTTCTGTTTATCTGTGAATACTTTGAACTCTCCATCACTTTTGAATGCCAGTTTTGCTGGATAGAGAATTTGTGCCTGGAATTTTTTTTCTTTTTGTACTTTGACTATGTCATACCACTGTCTTCTTGCGACCACAGTTTCATGGATTTCCTGTTGGGATTTTTACTGTTTGCGGTGTGCTGTGCTTCCTGGACATGTACATCCATCTCCCTCAATGGGGTTGGGAAGTTTTCAGCCATTATTTCCTTCAAAACTCCTTCTGTTCCCTTTCCCTTCTCCTCTCTTTCTGGGATGCCTATTAAGCATATGTTTGTGCATTTTCTGTTGTCGGTTAAATACCTGAGTCCCAGCTGGAGTTTCCTATGTTTTTATCTATCTGTTCTACTATCTGATTTCAGATGTACTGTCTTCCACATCACTAACTCTTTCTTCTGCCTGTTCAAACCTGCTATTATGTGATTGCAGCATCTTTTTGATTTCTTGGATTGTGCCAGTCATCACCATCATATCCTTATCTTTTTATGTATGTTTATAATTTCTTCAGGATATTCTCCCAGTGTCTTCTTAATATCCTTAGTATTTTCCTTTATTTCAGTAAGTTGGTCCATGATATTTGTTTGGACAGGTTTGATTAGCTGTTCAATGTTCTGCATCTTTTCCTGGTTTTTAGTTTGTTCATTGGACTGGTCCATGTCTTCCTGTTTCTCAATATGGTTTGTAATTTTTTCTTGCCCTCTGGTCATCATTTTATCTTGATGGTTTTATTCAGCTGATTAGCTCTTCTCTCTGCTCTAGAGTTTTATTTAGCTAGTGGTTCTGTGTATGTGTTAAGTTTTCTCTTTGATAATTATTCTTCTTGTTCTATT